>CM024241.1:14680309-14718919 GCA_013421045.1 Propylea japonica | reverse complement strand
CTTGGAGAATGGTTGAAACGAATCCTATAGATTTTTTTCCGTAGAACCCAGTGGCGTAGTCAGTTTTTCAATTAAACTTTCCGTTTTTGAGTTATTCAGCAACAATGTTTTTTAAATGGACACCCTTATATTATTTTTTATTCTTTTAAGCACAATCTCAGCTTTTAAAAACATATTATTTTATGCATTTATTTTCAAAACCAAGCTCAGAATTCAGGATTTATAATTAAATTGTCAATAACTAAGTAGTAGGCTCTATGACTGTTTATTAAAACAAAAAAAATGTCAAAGCTTTGTCGGTTGGTTTAAAAAGTTTACAGTTCTCTTCAGTTTTTATTATTTATTATTTTATATTAATGTTTCATTTTTAAGTTTTCTCATTATGGCTGCTTACGAAAATTACGGGAATTATGACATGCTTGTTTGTGATCTGGATATTATGTTTACATTATTTTCCGATTTCTAACGAAATCGTGACATTAATTTTTGTTTTTAAACCAGTCATAGCCTACTACTTAGTTGTTGACAATTGAATTACAAAATCTTGAATTCTGAGCTTTGTTCTGAAAATAAATGCATAAAATAATATGTTTTTAAAAAGCTGAGATTGTGCTTAATAAGAATAAAAATAATATACAGGGTGTCCAATTTAAAAAAACATATGTTTGCTCAATAACTCAAAACGGAAATTTTAATTGAAAAACTGACTACGCCACAGGTTCTACGGAAAAAATCTATAGGAATTCGTTTCAACCATTTTCTCCAAGTTTAAGCACAACTGAGATACGGGGGTGATTAAAAAGTGATACTTTTCATTTCCGCCCTGTATAGCAAAAACTAAGAGGGCTATGCAAAAACTGATTGCGGCATCTTTAGTTTCATAAAAAAGTAGCACACTGTCGCGAAAACCGCATCCCGCTAACGTTAAAAATAACGGAGATATTCCCGTAAAAAGTGCCCAAAATGGGATACCCTGTACACAGGGCTACTTTACAAGCTAAGAAGCCGGCTCGTAAAAAGCCGGCGAATTGGGCGATTGGCTTCTAGCCGAGTACACAGGATTCTCCACTCGCTCAGTCGCTCAGTAGCGTAATAACAGCCGTATACTAGACACAATCATGTGACAAGAATAAGCTCAGGTACGCGGGGCGAATTTACAAGCTACTTCGCTCAAAAGTCGGCTTGTGGCGTGTAAAGTCGCCGGCAGTTCAACTTTTTCCAGAGCGAATTTGCAAGCAGCTTACGGAGCGACTGCATCGAGTACACGGGGCTACTCACAAGCTCAGAAGCTAGAAGCCGGCTTTTTAGCTTGTAAAGTCGTCCCGTGTACTTGACCCTTAATCGACCCATTCGGTATGTTTCAACTGGCATACATTGTCATAAATATTAATGAGTTAGTCACATCGAAGTCGATAATCAATTCTGAAATTCCACCAATGACATTTGTGAAATGTTTCATCATCAAAATCCCAAAGATTTTAACAGTTTTAATTTTTTCTGGCTTCATTTTTTTCCAACCTCGTATTTGTTGTATCATCAAAAATTGTTCAGTTCTGCCCCAACAACAAAATCTTGGCTGTGCCTGTTTCATCCTTCGAATGAAAGAGAACAACTCAAATCTCCATGAAGAACATTCAATCGAACGAAGCTGAATGATTTCATTCATGTGCAAATTGTGTTGTTTTGATTACCAACAATTTCCATAATGTATAATGTACCAGTTCATCATAATTTGAACATGGATTTCCATTTGTTTACACCAATAAATTATAATCCACTAAATTGCTTCGCCCTGAAATCTATGTGTGTTCGCGCGTTCCCATTTCATGTATCACATGTTTTCTGTGACTATGTTTGAGCTATTTCGACGACCCATATTTTCCGAATATGTAACAATCATGGTTATGTTTATGGTGGATATGACAGGAATGTACCTGTATTTCGTCAGTTTGAAATGTTGGTCCAAGACATTGAATTTGAATGAGTTATTTTCATTGAGACATTAAGTTCTTATCTTTATATATTTCTAATGAACTTGGAAATGAACACGCTGTATAATGAGCTATAGTTTCTTGTCAATCTGCGGTTCTGAAAATTACTTGGACAACCAGATTTTCTTGTTATAAATTCACTCCATTCGAAATTCGTAGGTACAGTGGAACCCCGGTAGTCGGCCCTGTCTAATCCGGCGCCCCCTGTAATCCGACATGGTCTATTATTTACCCATACATAATGAAGTATAATTAGTATTTCAGAGTACATATATGTACATATGTATGTATAAAGAATCTTATCATTGGATCTGTAATTTGTCGGATTACAAGGTACTCTTTTGTAAAAAAATCCGGACTATAGGGGGTCTTAGGCAGTACTCTATAATCCGACGAATTCGATAGTTCGACACTGCCCTGCAAATGTTTGTCGGACTACCGGGGGTTCCACTGTATTTGAAATCAAGAGATCAAAAAATATGACTGTGGTATTTAAAAGTAATATATTGAATCGAATCAGATGAAGGAAAAGAGGAAAATTGTTTGAAATGATATGAATTTTTCAGCTTATTTTACGAACAAAATCAATCATTGAACTTATGGGTTTGTTTGCTGAGGTTTCATCTTTGTGCTACGTAGAAATATACTTATGCTTGTGCATTTTCTCTTCGAAATATTGTGAGATACACACATGCGTAATATGGATTTTCATAAAGATGATCGATTTAGCGTGATCGACAAATTAATAACCACAATCACATGAAGATACCAAAACTGTTTCTAATGATATCAAGCTATTCATCATTTTCAGTAACCTGAGTTGAACTGTACGAGATTCCCCTTACAGGGTGCTTCCTAAACTGCGGCAAAAATTCAGGGGGTTGTTCCTTGGACTATTATAAGCATGTTTTGTTCTTTGATGATTGTTGTAAAACCTCTTTGTTTCGAAGATACAGGGCGAACATCATTTTTCATATTTTTAAAATTAATAATAGTTTAAATAAAAATGCGTACCGCACTGTGTTTACTAAATAGGTACAATTTATTTTTAAATTTGCTTAACAACATTCCAATTACTAAAAACGGCCAGTTTTTTTGACTTAAAATTGATAAGTTCAGATGGTAAAGGAATACAGATTGAACACGGTTTTCATTTGAATTCGTTTTTTTGGCTAGAGGTGGTCATTTTCAACAGTTTTTGTAGGTTACGTTAAATTTTCATGTAATTTTTCATAATAAAATGTTATTATCTAAATTTTGTTTCCCCTGTATCTTCGAAACAAAGAGGTTTTTCAAAAATCATCAAAGGACATAATAGTATTCTTAGAATAGTCCAAGGAACAATCCCCTGAATTTTTGCCGCATGTTGACTTGAGGTGAGCAATCCAGGCCAAAAAGTTCGTGGTGATTTCAACTACCTATACTTCTGAAACTGTCACGAGCTGAGTTTCGGAGGATGGTGGGACTACTGACAGGATACTGTCAGTAGGAATTTCATTTGTACCATGTAGAAAAGTCCTCAGATGAGCTTTGCAGGCTCTGTGGATCAAAAGCAGAATAGCTGACAAATGATATGCAAGTTTAAGAGCTGGCTGGTCTCCTAAGTAGGTTTTCGGGTTCAAGCATCGCCATTGGCGTTTTCCTTAGGTTTACATGAATAAGTACTATAAAGAACGGAAAATCCACAAGGTCGCAGTTCTCTGAAGGCTAATAATACAGTAAAGCTGGAGTTAAGGAACCTAGCTTCAACACCATTAGTTCGAAAATGATATGAGAATGATGGACAACTCTGAATGTATAAAGAAAGCACAAAAGGTCTCTTTGGTACCGATTCTGGAACACTCAGAAATCAAGGGAATCGAACAAGAAAAATGTCTGGCTCTTGATTTCCTACAGAGGGAGTACCTGAGGAAAACTCAAGGCTAAAACTGTATGGCGTACCGTGGACTGCTTTAGATATGGGGACATAATAGGCCATTAGGTCAACCCTCGGATTGAATTTTCAATCCTCGAATACTCCATTGTATCCTCGTCAACCATATCCATGAATTCAATATCACAAACCAAGCCATCAATATGCTCGGCAACTAAGAATGGACAGAAACGTGTTGGAACAGAATATGAAAAGAGACAATAACTGTTTCAGCTAGGTTTCGTGTTTCGTGGACGGCGGAAATAACGAAACTCAGACAATAAGCAAATACGGATGCATCGCGTGAACAACGTCGCTGAAATAACACTAACCCCTGGAGTAAAACCGAACATTACAATCAACAATTCGGAACAGGCAACGGTTGCAATCAGAGCGGCCAGAGCATTACCCTTTTTCGCTTCGGCCACACCGATGCGGTACAACGACGAAAAATAATGGCTTTCGGCCATCGGCGTATACTGGATTTCCTTGACAAAGTTCACCCTGCTTTGACATTTCGGGGAAATGAGGTATGATAGCCCCGATTTGGACGTCTTGGATTGTACATTTCGTCATAACTTTTTGTTATTTTCGGTTATTCTTTCGTGGTTTGCGAATTCAATTCATTTTCCGCAACATACGACATACTCGTATAAACATAACCCTTCTCGAATCCTCATAATACACCTAGGCATTACACCTGTTTTGTGCCATTATGCCAGCCCACTGAAAGATTATAACATTCCTGTGCATGTTGGTCCCTACTTTCAGGTGTTCCTTCGAGATTCAATGTTTTATTAGGCCAAACAACATATAATATATGACTAACGCACCAATGGAGACGAGCACCTTTGGTCAGCGCAACGCCTACAACAAAGAAGTTCTTGTCTCAATTAGTTCCTAGTGATGTATTCAACCTATTTAGTTTGCCTTGATTCCTGAATGATTGGAGACTCTTTTGTGCTTTTCTAGTTGACTAGTCGGCTTTTTTTCGCCATTTTTGAAGTAATGGTGGTTAAACTCAGTGACGAAATGGTGGCTCGACTGTCCGTGTATATGAGTCTTTTTGGACTCTTTTCAGATTGAACTGGATGCACTTTCCGATTACGTGCATTTTTGTTCAGAATGCGTCCCATTTTACACGTACCACAATGTGAAAGGCAGTTATAACCGTAATTATTTCCATTGCTATAGCTCAGGACCTCATGGTCTCTTGGATACTCTAGTATTTAAGTCGTGAAGAATAATCTTGTTGGTGCATTTATGCCTTGGTATTTAAGGCTTTTGTTGCCTACTTGATGAAAGGTCTTGGATTTATTATATATCATATGTAGCTATTGTCTCCAGATAAGTCTGTCTACTGTTATGGCTAAATCTGTGATATTTCCTCTCATCCAAATGGATTCAGTTTTCTAACTGAGACTTTTCGGTGATTTTTATCATGAGTAAAATTTTTGGTTTTTCGGGCAACGGCTGATGTTTCATCGATAATTAATGTGATTTTTTCTTCTACCAACATAAATGCCGACTTATCTGCATAATCAAAATATTTGATACACCCTCATGTTATGTACAATGAAGTTTCCATCAGTTCTTTTCGAAAGATTTCCTCATTCCTTGAAGGTTAGCCCTCTGTGAAGAAGATATCCTGCTTAGTTATTTCCTCCAATTTGGCTTCAGACATCCCAACCCCATGTGAGATTTTCAGCAAGAGAACCCAAAAACAACCATTCATCAAATATAATTTTTCTCAAGCAATTAATCTTCACTATACTTTTGCCTGTACTCCCCCACAAGAGATATTCGAGCCATAATTCATAGTATCATAATAACGGCTGCAATACACCCAGTGTGTGAATTTCACCATAATCGAGAAATAGTTTCATCGGCGTAAAACCAGGAATAACGTTGCTCGGAACCACGATTCTATGCTCTCTCTGGTAGGTACTAAGTTTATTAGGTTGACGTTAAGGTAAATTTGATAAGACAGCGAAACATAATATACCTTAATTACTTAATGGACTTCCTGCTTATTATTGGTCTTTCCTCTTTGTAGTCGTTTTTTCCTTCGTTCTGTTAATGAATATAGGAAATTCATTCGTACCGTTCGAATGGTCTGAGTTATAATTCAGTTAAGTTTCAGATCTAGTTCAGTTTGTGTATTTATTATTTTTTTTCAAGTATTGGTGAAAAGGTTTTTACAGGTTTGATTTACGTGAAACGTAAACTTTTGAAAGAAGTTGTGAACGCTTTTCTAAATGATGGGAATAATTAAACGGAAATGATGAATATACCAGGTGGTTCATTAACAAAGTTTAATTTTTTGTGAACTTTTTCTAGATTTCAAAATAAGGAGATAATTTCAAAGGAACGTGGACTTATAAATGTGCCATTTAGATGATATTCTCAGTTTTTGAAATATAACCCTAAGCTCACTCAATACGATCATTATTCGATATATTTTGGGTGTCTTGAATTCTGCAGAAGATCAATCTAAGTAGATGGTTTTCCAATAAGAGGTGTTATTTTGAATAGCCCCGCTATTCGGTAGATGTCACGTTCAAAGCTGTCATTTTTTGACATTTGACAAGTAGAAACTACGCCATTAATAAAAATGGAACTATACACGGTTCAAGAACGCATTGAAATGATTAAAATTCACTATAAAATGTTGAAAATTTTGTAGAGACGGTTCGTGAATCTCGAATATTTTTGGGTCATCGTGAAGCACCTTTTCGGACCGCAATAAAGAAAGATTCAAGACCTCAAAGATGGAATTCGTGAGGCTATCGAGGACATAGGGCAGCCACTTGCGCTTTGGTTATGGACCATTTCATCATTCTGTGAGCGTGGTCGTGGTGGTCATTTGCCTGATGTTATTTTCCAATATTAACGGCATACCTTCTCCTTTATAATGAAATAAACATCCGATCGTTTATATTGAAAAATGGCATTTTTCTTTCAATATCAAATAACACCTCTTATTGGAAGATAGCAAACATTTGGAATCGGTTGCTCAATACTCAATAGTAGATGTCCAATCTACGATTTTATTAATAGCTTTATTAATCCTCACTCAAGCTTGACAAATAATGACCTTCTCCTAGGAAATCTCTTCAATATCGTATGAAGTTTCTTCAGAACCAGGAGGGTTTGTCAAACTATTTTCTTCAGAACCTCAGAAATACGAGGAAAAGGCCCATACCCTTAGGTAGTCATTTCCTATAGATACAGACTGATGTATTCCGCCATGAAAATCAAATTAATTTTGCACGTGTTGATCGTATAGAAAACAGTATAAATATTTAACCAACCAGCTAATTGTTCCAGTAGATTCCATGTTAGTTGACTCCCTCTCTCCCTGCCTTCAGCCTACTAGAATCGATAAATCCATTTGTCCTGAGCCAACATGCATGTACATGGAAAACAAGGCGACACCCACGGTAAGGAAGGCAATTCGGACGTCGTCCTTCTTGCACGAATCGTTTGACAACGGCCAATCTATCGATTGCCCCACCAATTCGTGTCATTAAAATTATTGCCCGCCCTAATGAACTGAGCTCAACGCTATTATCTTTATTAGCAGATACGTAAACTCGTGTTGTACTAGCATTGTTTCCAGACATGGTAGATACATAGAAGAGAACGTTTCAGCAGTCACACCGAATATGGCCTTATCTGGTACATTTGCCCATGTCCAATTCGTTCTGATAAATGGCTGGATTAAGTGATTGACTAGGTATTAATGCATCGACATTGAGTGCGGTAATATAAGTAGCTTTATATCGATGTTTAGGTAATGTTGTAGGTGTATAGGCGATTATTCATTCATATTTGGCTCTTTGTTTTTTATGGAGGGTCAGAAAAATGTCTTGTTTACACTTGTTTCAGGCTGCTGTCCATTGATCTATTTGTGTTTGTATCATGACAAGCACTGGGTTCGGTACAACCAAATAACGAAATAATCGATGAAGTCGATAAGAAAAGAAACAGTACACTTTTTTTTATGAATTCTTTCTTTGAAAATTGAAGTATTATAAGAAAAATTAGAATAATTCACTTCTCTCTCTATATCGTAACGAATCTATGAAATGAAGAATTTTCGAATGGAACGTTTTATTAGAACAACCCCTCATTGTGTCACTAAAATTACTGCTCGCCCTGATGAACACAGCTCAACGCTATTATCTTTATTAGCAGATACGTAAACTCGTGTTGTACTAGTATTGTTTCCAGATATAGTTGATACATAGAAGAGCACGTTTCAGTAGTCACCAAACATATGGCCTCATCTGATACATTTGCCCATGTCCAATTCGTTCTGATAAATGACAGGATTAAGTGATTGACTAGGTTAATGCATCCACATTGAGTGCGGTAATATAAGTAGCTTAATATCGGTTTTTAGGTGATGTTGGAGGTGTATAGGCGATTATTCATTCATACGTGGCTCTTTGTTTTTTATAGAGGGTCAGAAAAATGTCTTGTTTACACTTGTTTCAGCTGCTGTCCATTGATCTATTTGTGTTTGTATCAAAACAAGCACTGGGTTCGGTACAATCAAATAACGCCTCCGATATAATCGATGATGTCAATAATAAGAGAGACAATACACTTTATATTTATAAATATCTTCGAAAATTGAAGTAGTATAAGATAAATTAGAGATAATTCACTTCTCTGTATCGGTAAAATGGAACGTTTTATTAGAACAACCCCTTATTGTATCATTGAAATCATTGCTCGCCCTAATGAACAAAGCTCACGCTAGATTAATAAACGATTGATTTCAGGATTTTTCCGCCTACCTAATTTTCAATTATTTATAAATTCTTGATTAAAATACATTCTTATTTTGATAAAACCTACATTCGACATAATATAAATTTTCATGTTTTTATGTTTCAGTAGAGTTGTGACCTCACACATAATATGGCTCCTGAATACTTTGCGTTGCCAATGTCAAAACAAAATGTGTCATTAATGTTAAATTTGACCCACATAAAGCTCACCTTCTATTTTGAAGTTGAAGGAATAACAACTTATTGAACAAAAACAACTTCTATTTGATATTGGAGAACATTCAAAATTGTTGAGGAATTATAAGCTTACAATATAGAACCACTATTTGTATACGATAAATATGAAATGTCATTGAAAATTACGATTTTGCTATACTGGGTTGGGCAGGAAAATATGTCAGAAAAAATAAGTTATAAAATGGGTATTCTCGCACCGTAACTGTACGATTTGAACAACGCTCAAATTTTTTCATCTCCACACCGACACCCTCCTCGAATTTTTCATTTCACAACCAGAAGGATTAAGAATTTCTCTCACTCCTTCAAATCTTCGCATCTCATGTTCGCCCGTACTTACGTAGAATTTAAAAACCGACTGAAAAGATTTCTCTCCAATGATTCAATTCCAAGTTGCCGATAATTCAGAACTTGCTCTTAAGTTTCAGACTACGCCCTTTCAATGTCATCTGAAGAGGAAGATGGAAAATTGCTTCCCTACCTTCGGGAAAACATATCCGACCTGGAATAAGTACATTCAGAGGCTTTCCCGGTAACGTATTATGAAACGATCATATTCCCGTGAAATGCGATAGGAAGCGCTCAAGCCAAATGATAAAAACATAAATATGTACACTATCGAGGAATCCGTATGTCTCGACATATTTCGGTCGTATGCTAATACGCCCTTTGAAAGCAGAAACCATCGGACAAAAACGGGGGTTTAGAGTGCTTATAAAGCATGGAAATTCACCGAAAAGCCGCTCAGAACAAACATTATCCGACGACGATCCATCGGAAAATATATTGGGAAAACACCGCAGCGATGCTATGGATATCAGGTAATATAGAAAAGACCAAGTTCGATAGCAACGCGAAGTATGGGTTTGGTTCTATGAGAAGCAAAATAAATGTGATAACTGCCATGAAACAATAAAAAAAAATTAAGAAGCGCTTGCTGTTGGTGGAGCAAGAAGACAATAAACTCAAAATTTTATGTGGGATTTCAAATTGATACCAAACGTATAAATGCAGAATCTCAGCACAATCAGAATTATATCCTGGAAAACATTCGAAAAATGAAATATGTAAGAAATAAATAAATACAGTAATAAAATTCTATAGTTCTGATGATGCGATTCACTTAAAATTTAGAATAAACATTCAGTATAGTAGTTTTCATTCTCAAAATAAATTTCACCCGAATCAGATATTCTGTTATGGAAATATAAAGATTCTTCTTTCAATATTCCAATTGAATTTTCTATGGTTCTGTTGAAACTATGGTCACAAAATTTTGGAAGAACATTAGGAATATCCGTCTCCATTCACAAAAAAAATCACCTGAATCTGAAATCTTTTCATGGAAATATGTTTCTTTTTTTTTCAATATTCCAATTGAATTTTTTATGTTCTGTTCATGCTTTGGTCACAAAATTTTGCCTGAGGCAGTTTAGCAGCATCTTGAATGTAGCTGTAATATTTCATTCCGATTGTTTTCGTATTTTCTGAGATATTGAGGAACAAACATTCTGAATGGCCATATTTTATGGAACACTCTGTACGATTTAGCTGTTTAACGAACTCAACCGAGCCATTTGGGACTTGAACTCACCCTGAAAATTTCAGGTCTTCACGAAAATCCCTTCGAAAGTTATTGTGCTAACGGAAAGCCGGACGGACCCACAGACATAATAGAAATTGACCACGAATTCATCATCAGGGAGTCTAACCCTATCGTTTGAAAACATTTTCGGCTCGAAATTCGATACTTACAGACATTTGGGCAAAACATTTAAGCTCGTTTGAGTAGAATGAGCGATCAAACAGAGGGAAAAGTCACAGAATGTTCAATTTGAAAACCAATGGTTGCAACTTCCAGAAAATGTCATTAACTTAGCCCAACATTTCTTTGTATTTTTCTGTATATCAATTGAAACAAGGTTGTTAATATATTGTGAAACTTCCCTATAACGAAATCGCTAAATTCGCAAAAGAAATTCATTACACGGAAGTTTTTTTATATTGTCAAGATCGAAAACAAGCAATCGCATTTTTCATTGTGAATTCATATAAATACTCAAAAAGGTGTGTAAGTGCATTTCAAATTCGTAATTGTTGTCTGAGTGGTACAATTTTAAAACATTTCATTCTCCTAAAGAAACTTCGCATTTTCACAAAGATTCAAAAATATTTTCCGGAACCCCTTCAATGGACCGGAAAGCGAGACGACACGTTTTAAAGGCTTGAAGTACCTCTTCACGATTTGGTTTTTCGGCCGGTTGCCCCTCCAAATCAACGCTGTCGGTATCATCACTGCTATCGTAGTGATCTCGAACACCGCATTTGACACTGTTCAACATGCCCTTTTCAGTTGGAAGTTAATTTGTTACAATATTTACATCGACATTAACGAAATCATTTAAAATAACCGTCATTATCAACATTTCCAGCTGAATCCAACGTTTCGGAAGGATCTATCCGCCCGCCGTAATGGTTTAGTTTATGGTCGGGATTTATCACCTACGTCCGGCATAATTATGGAAAAAACCCACTCTTATACCTTTTTACAATACCCATTCAAAGAGTGATGTTCTTGTTCTTGAAATATTTTGTTATAGAGAGAATTCACTTCGTTTTAGAGGGTATTTTCAACATGGAATTCTTACATATATTAAAGGTGCAATGTCTTGAACGAAATTCTTTATACAGACGTTCGCTATAGGGAAGGGGCTGTATCTTTAGACAGATTGTGAAATTTGAGGGAATATTCATTGGATCGTGTTTCCAGTCATCCAGCAGTACACTCGAAACCAAAACACATCCCAGGCCAAACCCACGGCCGACATATTGCCTCCGCGGGCTGTACGTCTGAATAGACCGCCTAACAAGATGCGTCGGGACGCCGGAAGAGACCGGAGTCAATGCGAATCGGTGTGAGAGAGCAGCTGAGCGCCGTCATGGGCCGACGTCATATTACTATATCCGCCTCACGTGTAATTGCTCTATTCATCCGCACAATGCACCTCAGACAGTAAATCAAACTTCAGCACACGCCCGCATGTAATAATGCCTGTTCCTTCTTAATAAACATGATTCCTGCGGTGCCATCTAGCGGAATGTACATGCTCGCCCTACTATTATTGCCCTGGGTGCTGTTGTCTTCCCCGGATTCCGGCTGAGATTCATTACTTTATTTGCGTCGGGAGGTTTTACTTGCGTAAACACGCTTGTTCATTTCTTCTTCCCTGTTTTTTTTTTGTGGATTATGTATGTTGGGAATATAAATGGAGTGGTTATGAGCGGGAGGTCTTATATTGCGGCGCTGTCAATTCGTTCGGAAGGTTGTACTGGGATGAAAATTCCAGTAGTAGTTTTAGAACAGCGTAAACCATGAATTTTTAATACAGGGTGGGGCAGAGGAACTGACTCATTAAGAAACTCAATCCTCGAGTACTACATTAAATGTTTTTGTTTAGATAATTTTGAAGATTTATGGCAAATAGTGTCCATTATTGTCATTAAACTGCGTGAATCTACACGCACCGGCAAAATAATCGATTCATTCAAAAAATTGATGAAGTTTGTTATCAATTCATAAATCTGTCATTTACAGTCTAACTTCAGAACCACCCCTGGTGTGTTCCAGTTGTTTTACCGTGTGATTTCTTATTTCATCATCGAGGCACATCTTTTCTTGACAATTAAGTTCTTCATTTTCAACAATATCTCAATTTTTGTTAAAAATACAGGGTTTTCAATGCAACATCAAACTCCACAATTCCGCTATAACTATTAAAATACTTTCACAGATTCAACCGCCAATCCGAATGTTATGAAAATAAACTTTAAGTTTTCAGTTTATTTCCATAAGGTCAGAATTTTAGGTTGAATTTGTTGAAGTACTATTGTAACCTCAGCGAAATTCAATGTTCCACTGAAAACCCTGTAGCTTCAACAAAAATTGAGCAATCGGATGTCGATCTTTTCGCTCGGTCTATTTCGACGGATCAAAGCGATTCTATCCATAGAGTTTTATGTTTTTTATATATTATTTTGTTTTATGTTGAGTTCCTGATTCGACAACCGATAGATTGAAAAATTCTTATACTTATCATCACTTTTATTCTTCTGTTCTCATTTATTCATTACAACCTAAATAATTCATTAAAATTTTCGATATAGCATTCGTAGTTATGAATGGGCAGGAGGAAATATTGCTTTCTCGTTTCATTTTCGTGTAATTAATTAATTAATTAGGATCTTTCGGTACAACCATTGTTTAAACAATGGTACAACTATCGCCGTAGTGAACGACCAGAAGGGGATATTGCATCCCTCGTTTCCTTTACATTCAGTAATTATTTAATTGAGATTTTACGGTAGAGCTACAAAAAAGGGTGAAAGTATCGTTAGAAGATGAGCATGTTTCCCAAAATAGTGATCTTTGAAATCCCATAATCTATTAAAGTAGAACAGAGCGGTATGTTCTGTAGCAGATGCTCTGTACCGTTCGTAATCCGCAGATATTACAGATGAATCTGTACGATCTGTGGCCACATGACTAAAAAATCCGTCTGCTTGCGGCTATCAATGCCGAACGGGCTTAAATGCATCAGATAGAGAATTCTTCCGTCCAGTTGCACAGATGAATAGCCGAGACAATGACGTGCTGCGACACACTGAATTCCGTTGTCTTATTGCAATATTCTAGTCTTGTCTGTCTGATGCATTGTATATCGTATGTTTCAGATGTGAATTTCCAAACCTGTATACAAATGTTTAACTTGATGATGGAAAAGCAATCTAATTGATATTTTTCGTGGTTCTAAACTTTTATAACAGCAAGTTCTTTCACACCACTTTGTATTAATTCCAACCCATAGCTTTTTCTCATCGAAAAAACTTCACGTTGCTCTAGTGGAAAAGGTTGCACATTATGCACATGTCTTATACGTTAACACTCTCTCCAATTTATTTATTATTATCAACTAGCCCATTACAGGTTCCTTTTGCCAACGTTTTATCTGGCTTATAGAAACCATCTTCAACAACGCAAAATCAAAATTACGATCTAGCTTGCCGCGTAATACCTACCAAAGTAGTTGCATGCGCGTCGCAGTAATATATTCCGATGAGAGTTGAAACGGCTCGCAAAGAATACCGCCCCTCGGCGTTAATTAAGCAAGTTAAGTATTGTAAAAGGAGAGGAGGACGCGGTGACACTTTATTTACATGCCATCTGCATTTATCCTGCCGAGTACCGAGCACTTCTGTTTATGAAATTATTCCTAAAACTCTAATTACACGCGTTGGCAGCCGAGCGGACTAAAACCAACACACTAAATTACACGGTACTCCGGCCATTTTGTTTCCGCTCATGCACCCGGCAAAATGGTTGATTTTGGACGAATTAATTCTGGGAAGACGCGCGGCGGTTGCCGGTATAGACCAAGCAATAGAGCTATCGAAAGGTCGATTTTGTGACAAAAATACTACCTGAAATCTGACTGTGCAGTCATGCAATAGGTAGTTTCTACATCCTTTTCATGATAAATTCCACTCCTGAATCGTCTTAGGTTTTTTTTGAGAAGCGAAAATATAGCCAAAAAAATCAAAAATTTTGCTTTTTCGCTAATAAAACGTGGAGTATTGATCTGATCAAAAAGCTGTTTAGGCATTTTTGTAGAGAATTCAAAAACAAAAAAATGAGAGGTGAAACGTCTCAAACGGATAATTAGTTTCCGAGAAAAGTTCAAAAAACTGGAAAAAAACATCAATTTTTCGAAAATTCATAACTTGGTCAATTTCTGAGATGAAGCGTAGTTGCTCTGAATTTAAGTAGGTTTTAACATATACTTTATTGGTGCACAATTACAAAGCTGTCGGATAAATAGTTTTTGCACAATCGCAGTTTCCTAATTCGACGTACTTTTTTCAAAAAGGTCGTGATACTCGGCTGCTTGTCGGATTTGAATTTTACAAAAAGCATTTTAAAGAAGAAATAACATTCTTCAAATCGTTTATTCTCTCGATACCGACCGATTATGATTAGTGGGTGAAAAACGGCGTCAAACAGGAGCAAAAATGCTCGAATGCATCAAACTAGTCCCGGAGTGGGAGTCGCCCGCTATGCGATGCGCGAAAGATACAAGGTATACAGTTTTCCCCTCGCGTAGCGGACGACTTCCACTCCGCGACTAGTTTGATGCATTCGAGCATTTTTGCTCCTGTTTGACGCCGTTTTTCACCCACTAATCATAATCGGTCGGTATCGAGAGAATAAACGATTTGAAGAATGTTATTTCTTCTTTAAAATGCTTTTGTAAAATTCAAATCCGACAAGCAGCCGAGTATCACGACCTTCTTGAAAAAAGTACGTCGAATTAGGAAAACTGCGATTGTGCAAAAACTATTTATCCGACAGCTTTGTAATTGTGCACCAATAAAGTATATGTTAAAACCTACTTAAATTCAGAGCAACTACGCTTCATCTCAGAAATTGACCAAGTTATAAATTTTCGAAAAATTGATGTTTTTTTCCAGTTTTTTGAACTTTTCTCGGAAACTAATTATCCGCTTGAGACGTTTCCCCTCTCATTTTTCTTGTTTTGAATTCTCTACAAAAGTGCCTAACAGCTTTTTGATCAGATCAATACTTCACGTTTTATAAGCGAAAAAGCAAAATTTTTGATTTTTTTGGCTATTTTTCGCTTCTTAAAAAAAACCTAAGACGATTCAGGAGTGGAATTTATCATGAAAAACATGTAGAAACTACCTATCGCATGACTGCACAGTCAGATTTCAGGTAGTATTTTTGTCACGTAAAAAACCTCTATTGCTTGGCCTAGTATCTATGGTGGGCTCGTTTCGGGATGTTTGCACTTGTTTTGCGCGGTTGGAGGACGTGTTCTGACCGGTCAGCGTGGGAACGTGTGGAATAACTTTGCAGCTATAGCCGGTTTCATTGAGAATGTGTAATTACGGAGGTGAAGGAAAACACACTTAGGTCCACGATATATTTTAAACAACATGAATCCTCTTGTTGTAATTGTTATTTTATGTAGGTAATTTCAACCATATCTTCTCGTGTATTCCGTTGCTTTTTCCATGTAACATTTTGCAGATTCAATTCGGGAATACATATGGACTGAAGGACTTCTCTACAACTTTCATCTGTCTTTTTTCAAAGAGCGAATAAAGTGGCTTTTCTGTGAGATCTGAATAGTCTATGGTATTTTTCAGACGATGCTGAACGAAACGTTGAACAGGAGATGTAAATATGAAATAGCTCAGATAATATTCCAAGTAATGTTCTATCATCATGAATTTTACGTCAACAATAATGCTGCTTATAAAATGTTGTGCAGAATCACTGACATTTCTCGAAAATGGATTCATAACATATTGAATGCAAGAGTCCGTATATTCTTTCTATACCTTCTTGATTTTCAATTGTTTTATAACTCTTTCTTTCATTATAAGGGTTTGGTAGCTGTGTACTCAAATCATCTGAATAATGTTTCGAAAGAAAATGTATTTTTGAGTATACTAATTTATTGTTTTCTAGCTGGTAGCACTGGCTTATGCACTCGGCAAAATGGTTGATTTTAGACGAATTAATTGTGGAAAGACGCGCGGCGGTTGCCGGTATCTATGGTGGGCTCGTTTCGGGATGTTTGCACTTGTTTTGCGCGGTTAGAGGACGTGTTCTGACCGGTCAGCGTGGGAACGTGTGGAATAACTTTGCAGTTACAGCCGGTTTCATTGAGAATGTGTAATTACGGAGGTGAAGGAAAACACACTTAGGTCCACGATATATTTAAACAACATGAATCCTCTTGTTGTAATTGTTATTTTATGTAGGTAATTTCAGCCATATCTTCTCGTGTATTTCGTTGCTTTTTCCATGTAACATTTTGCAGATTTAATTCGAGAATACGTATGGACTGAAGTACTGCTCTACAACTTTCGTCTCTCTTTTGGGTGAAGAAAGTAGCTTTTCTGTTAGATTCGAATAGTCTATGGTATTTTCCAGACGATGCTGAACGAAACGTTGAACAGGAGATGTGAATATGATGGAAATAGCTCAGATAATATTCCAATGAATGTTCTATCTCCACGAATTTCACGTCAACAACAATGCTGCTTATGAATCACTGATATTTCTCGAAAATAGATTCATAGCATATTGAATGAAAGAGTCCGTATATTCTTTCTATACCTTCTTATTTTTTCAATTGTTTCATATTTCTTTCTTACATTATGAGGGTTTGGTGGTTGTGTACTCAAATAATCCCAGTAATGATTCAAAAGAAAATGTATTTTTGAGTATACTAATTTATTGTTATCTAGCTGGTAGCACTGGCTCATGCACTCGGCAAAATGGTTGATTTTGGACGAATTAATTCTGTTCTGACTGGTCAGCGTAGGGACGTGTGGAATAACTTGCAGTTACAGCCGGTTTCATTGAGAATGTGTAATTACGGACATGAAGGAAAACACACTTAGGTCCACGATATATTTAAACAACATGAATCCTCTTGTTGTAATTGTTATTTTATGTATATATATCTTCTCGTGTATTCCGTTGCTTTTCCCATGTAACATTTAGCAGATTTAATTGGGAATACATATGGATTGAAGTACTTCTCTACAAATTTCGTCTGTCTTTTTTTCAAAGACTGAAGAAAGTTGCTTTTCTGGGAGATCCGAATAGTCTGTGGTATTTTCCAAAGGACGTAACGGCTGGCAAATGCTGAACGAAACGTTGAACAGAAGATGTAAATGTGATGGAATCAGATTATAATTTCCCCTTATTATTTACTACAATAGTCACCCTGACGCGTCGTGGACTGAAGACGTAAAATTTTCGAAATGCAACGATCACTACGACAAATGGTAAACATCTCGCTACTTCGTTCAAGGTTCATGCTATGGAAGAAGGTTTTCCTATGGAACTAGAAATGGCACCTGTGGATTATTTATACCTAAAAGAAGTTGCCATTTCGTTTTAAGTTCCAAGAAATACCTTCTACCATTCAGAGCAATATGTGCTGATGAGTCTTAATAAGGACGAAATAGGCATCCATAGGTGCTCTGTTTGATACCACTTCCTTGCATTTTGTCTTGAACGAGGACGAGATTAGCTCCGAAGTGTGAGTTTTATATTGGTTGTTTTCAATCGATTAATATTATTCTCTGCTTTCACTAATTTGATATTCATGGCGATGTTATGCGTTAAGCTTTTTCTTATTATTCCAATGAATGTTTTTTTATCAAGAATTTCACGTCAACAATAAATAATACTGCTTATGAAATGTTGTGCAGAGGCACTGTCATTTCTCGTGGATTCATAACATATTGAATGCAAGAGTCCGTATATTCTTTCTATCACTTCGTGCATGAATTGATTCTACGTGGCTGCCTAACAAAGGCTTGAAGGCATCTCGAGGTTCACTTTTTACTCTGAGATATAAGTGTTCAATATTCTGTACGATGTTAAAAAATACAATAGTTAATGATATATGTATTTTTAAGGAGCATTTCTATTAAAGAGTTATATTATCTATGTATATTTATAATGATCATTTCATAAATAAAATTATTATTGATGCATGTCAGTTTTCGTATTACCTTCAGCTGTTACAGAGAAATTCAACGTGTGATGCCAGGAAATACAATTAAACTTGTGAATTATAGAGGGTGTTCCGTAAAATGTGGGAAATCTCTCAGATTCAGATAGAACATAAAAAAATAAAATTAGTTCCCATAGTGTTTTCCTACGAAGATACGACCTCCTAAATGACGCCACTGGAAATTCATTTTAGTGGAATAAATTTCAATTACTCACTTCGGCCATCATTTTTTTTTTCGAAAACGGTTCATTTTATCGACACTGAACAAGAGTACCTTTTCTTTAGCCTAATGTTCAAGGTATCCATATTTGTTTGTTTTAGCACCTTTTCATACAGAGTGATAAAATGTAAACATTAAGATGTACAACCCAGTCCTGGTAAACTGATTAAGCTACTTGAAAATCGAGTGCGGGGTCCTTAATACTCATAGAGATAGAATTTTCTATGTTAATACTATTATAATATAAAAATTTTCATCAAATTATATCGAGTAGTTTGAATCCACTAAAAGATTTCCAGTGGCGTCCTTTTAGGAGGTCTTATCTTCTTAGGGAGGACCGCTAGGAAAAAAATTATTGGAACTTGTCGTCTTGATTTTTTATGTGCTATCTGAATCCGAGAGATTTTCCACATTTTCCGGGATACCCTGTATAGACTCTTCTATTCGAGGTGGAATTGAAACATCTTGAAATGAAATGATTTAAATTTTTTTCTTATCTGTGTTATTTAAGTCCTTTTATCGATAGAAATGTGAACCAATATACGCTTTCACGACATTCAAACAAAATTTAATATCGGTTGAACGATTTCATTCAATCGAACCAGCCCCAACGTATCATAACCCGAATTCGTCGGCCCAGAAACGACTTCTTCGCACACTGCCATTAGCCATACGATATAATTTCGTTTCTATTAAGGTGAGAAATCAAAATGAGAACGACCTGGCACCAATCAATACACCAGCTTGCTTACATTCCCATCACACCCGACCTCTTAGAGTACCTAGAAAACTTACTTGTGCCTTCTATTGTAGGAGTTGCAACCACATGCCTTAATAGCACATTTCCTCCGGAAGAAGGTATGTGTGGCTGTTGGAGATTGCATTTGATGAATAATCGTTTTTTCTTTGCACTGCATGAATTAGACCAAACTCACCAGTTTCAGGTTATGGGTGTATTTTGTGACATGGCTCTGGAAGATTGGAGGCGGTGGACTTGTCTGGCTGTGGTTTTGGGTAAAGCAAAGATTGTAACAAGGCAACTGTTTCACGGTGATTTTCAACCACATTGAAATAACAAGTAATGAGCAGAGAATAATATTAGTCGATGAATAATAGTTTTTGCTTTATGTATTCGTAAGGATTTCTCCTAGATGACGCTCGTCAGATTGTATTGTCACCAGTGCCAAATCGTGATTTTTCCAAGTCATTCAGAGTCCTTTCTCCAGTGATGAGAAGTTTGAAAAAGCTTTTTGCAAATTCTTTGATATGAAATACCGCATTATAATATTACAATATTTGCAAGGTTTATTTATATTCCTGATAAATTAGTCAATTCTTACTAAATAACGAACATGTTCAGTTCAACTTATACAAAGTTTATTATAAAGAATAGTCGAAAGTGTGCGAATTCTGATAGAAGTTATAGTATACATCATACCGGTCCTCTCAAATGTCTTCAAAGCTATGCAAAATCTGCATTATAGGCTTCAAATAAAGTAGTCCATATTCTTGTCATAACAGCAGGCGCTTCAATTTATAAAGGGTTTTCCAATAAGAAGTGTTATTTTGATATTCAAAGAAAAATGCCCTTTCTCAATAAAAATGATCTGATGTTTATTTCATTATAAAGAAGAAGCTATGCCGTTAATAGTGGAAATAACATTAAGCAAATGACCACCACGACAACGCTTACAGGAATGAAATTTTCCATAACCAAATCGCAAAGTCCTCGATAGCCTCACGAATTCCATCTTTGAGGTTTTGGATCGACGCTGGGCTATTGGCGTAGACCTTCTCTTTCACGTGGCCTCAAAGGAAGAAGTCTCAAGGTGTTAAATCACAAGATTGATGGCCAATTGTGATCACCTCTTCGAGAGATAACACGGTCCGGAAAGACACGACGTTGTTGATGATCGGCCGGCTTGAGTTCTTGTGTTAACTTAACTTTATAAACCTTAAGACCCAAATCTTTATGCAAAATACGGTGTATTGACGTTTGTGGAATGCCTAATTCCAAAGAACGACAGGGAATGGACAAACCTAGGTTTTCTTCTACACTTTTGGCTACATCAGCAATATTCCCGGCTGTTCTTGAGCGACGTGCACGGGTTTTATTCTTCACATCACTAACTTGTCCCAACAGCTCGAATTTTTTCACCAATTTTTTTATTGCGGTCCGACAAGGTACTTCGAGACGACCCAAAATGTTCGAGTTTTACGAAGCGTCTCTGCCAAATTCTTACCATTTTTGTAGTGAATTTTAATGATTTCAATGTGTTCTTGAAGCGTGTATAGTTTCATTTTCATTAATATCGTAGTTTCTATTGTTAAATGTCAAAAAATTACAGCTTCAAACCAAAATTGCGGGCTATTCAAAATAACACCTCTTATTGGAAAACCCTTTTACATCTCACACAACGTTTCACGACAAAGTATTAAGCTGAGGTCACACAGTAACAAATCAGTCGAGTCATCATATCTAAAATGTATGAAAAGTAATTATCACAAAAGAGTCCTTCAGCTCCCGTTTTACTTAAATGAAAACTATATCATTTTGCTCAAATGTCTCTAATTCTCGAAAATGATCTAAAAGTTCGATACTGAGGACGAATTGGTGGTCAAATTCAATAGTGTACTTGGGGCCGTAAACACGACCACTCTTATCCTAGAGACTGAAATTTTTGGGGAAGGCTTGGTTCTTGAATGCCGTACAGGGTGTTTCATGAAATAGGATAATTCAAAATGTTTGTTCCCCGATATCAAAGACAGAACAGAACCGATCGACATGAAATTTCTGCGGCCACATGCAAGATACTTTCAGAACGCCTCGTATGGAATTTTGTATCCAAAGTGTTAATAGAACCATATAAAAATCATTCGCCATATTGAAAGAAAAATCCTTACATTTCCACAGTAAAAAAATGGGCGAAGTGAATGATAATTCAAATCTTTGAAAGGATTGTGAGATCAGAACCATGAAACATTGGTAGTTTCAGTTATCGATTTTATACATATTTGATATTTGGAATAATTTCCGATCATGCTGAGATTATGCATTAATATATTTGGTTCAATCTCAGGCGCTATTGTAAACTCTAACAATTCTCTGTTGAAAACCCACAATTAGACAAGCCACCATCTCTTTCATCTTCCAGTTCCAGTTCATCCACTGCATCTGTAAGTAGTGCTCAAAGAATCCCTATCTCCTCGAGCTCAAAAAGGATCACGACAACTCTCCTGAAGTTTGAGATACAGAAATATGAAAGCGCCTTAAAACGTTTGGTCATTGCATTTCCAAAGTTTACTCCGAATGTCCCTTAGAACTTCGGTGCGTGGTACTCGTATATTCAACTAATTTCTTGTCTAACTTTTTCATTCGATTTCGGCCGAGGCTCTTCTCGAAAAGTTAGTTTTCGGGCAAGTTTCATCGTCACATTTTTCCGGACTTATGATGACCTCATGAAATTCCTTCAACAAAGTTCATATATGTTCTCCGTTCGGAAGGGCCGGAAACAAGAGAACTTTTCGGATATTTGTGAGAACGCATTAGATTCATATTTCATGTTGTTAGTGTTTCATGGAAGTTGTGAGATTTTGACTGTGGGTTGAAAATAATTAAGATAATTGTTTCGTAATGTGGTAATCTTGGTTTATCAATTTAAAGTTTCTAATATCGTGAAGTCTGTTTTGAACCGATCTGATCCGATTTCATTTGACGTATAGACTTTAGTTATTTTTTAAGAGCTGAATGTGTTTCTATAGATAACTTACAAACTGTCACGAACTATTGGCAACTATAAATTTAGGTTAGGGTGGCTTCAGCAGGAGCAGAATGAGTGGCACATTTTTAGGCTCGATTTTTGAGAGAATTCATTCGGTGAAAACCGCAACCGTCTAAGTCAAACCGTTTTCGAGTTATTAGAGAAAATTGGAAAATGGCGTCAAATGAAAAATTCTCATAACTTCTTTATTACTGAAGTTATAAACATGAAACTGAAACATTATACAGTAGATATTTCAGTAGAATTCATTGAAGTAATCAATGTTCTTCTATTACATTTTGTTCTAGCTCATCGGGTTTCTGAGATCTCCTCACAAGACAACGAATTTAGGACTTGCAAAACTAAGTTTGTCCAAATTACACTTTTACAATAACTGGGGGCGTTGCAATATTCATTTGGATTGCCAACGTTTCATAAAATCCTAGACATTCAAATCGCATTATCTCCTGCTTAAAATGTACGGTGGAAATCACATAGACATACAAAATGCATTAAGTTCATCGACATTGTACAAACAAAAAGCATAAGGTAAAGAATAAAAAAATGGACAGTTTGAAAAATCGATTAGTATTAGAGTTGGAATGGTTAGTCCCAATTTTTGCAAAGTAATGTGAAGATATAGAAACGGTTGTTGAAGAAAATTAAGAATGCGAGTGTGACGATATAAAGGAAATTAATTTCATCTGAAAAATATAAAAATAAAAAGCCAGGTTTATAAAAAACATCTTTTGTATGTTTATTTGAGATTATGTATCCAGTGACATTTTCAATTGACTATCAAAACGCTATTTGTCTACTAGGGATATGCAATTAGCATTTTATCCAGCTCTTTTTTCAAATATTAGAACTATTTTCGCTCTGTCCAGTATTCAACTTGAGTGGATAACTCATGCTATATTTTTATTATTTTTTGGTACAAATTGCAACTTCGTTACTAAGGCCGTTTTTGAGAATCAGTTTTATGCTTTTCATGAAATTTACAATTTGGGCAAACCGCGTTTTGCAAGTCTGCCCCTCAAATATTCTTATCGTGAGAAAACGAACAGTCCAAATCCCAACAGACGCTTTCGGAATGATCCGAATAGTCTTTTAATTAACTACATTAACCAAGAGAAACGTTGACGTGGATGCGAAAGGAAAATTTGTCAACTGGCAAATAAGTAAAATTCCTACGCCTAATAGAGAACGGAGCGCAACGGAACAGTTCAGAGTTTCGGGAATAATTAATTGCGAACGATGACATAATTTCATAACATTGGATTCTCGGTGTCGCCTCGAAATTGCTCCAATTTGATGGAATTCATTCGAATTGATGTGTCGTTGATTGTAACTTGTTACTATAGCTGCTTAACTGTTCTTTAATCGTTTGAAATTGGTTCTATGTCTTTGGGATATGAATGGATCATCTGATATTCAATAATACGTTTTCAAATCATTCATGACATATGATATTCTCTCCACTAGAGATGGAACTTTTCCGTCCAGTTTCACAATGATATATTCGAAAGATTAGCGTGCTACGTTTCTGAAAAAATGCTGTATGAATTGAAAAAATCATTGCCCGTGTACTTGATTCAAAAAGACAATGATTCATATTCCAAGTTTTCGAATATGCCACTGTTGAACTTGACTCTTTCTGATGCATTGAACATAGTATGTTTCCTCTGTAAAATTCTATACCGTTATATGCCACAGTTGCTGATATTGTAGAAAGAATCATTCAAATAGAGGGTTTTCCAATAAGAAGTGTTATTTTGAATAGTCCGCTATTTCGGTAGATGTCACGTTTGATGCTGTCGTTTTTTGACATTTGACAGGTAGAAACTACGCCATTAATAAAAATGGAACGATACACGCTTCAAGAACGCATTGAAATCATTAAAATTCACTATAAAAATGATGAAAATTTGGCAGAGACGGTTCGTAAAACTGGAACATTTTAGGGTCATCGTGAAGCACCTTGTCGGACCGCAATAAAGAAATTGGTGAAAAAATTTGAGCTGTTGGGACAAGTTGATGATGTGAAGAATAAAACCCGTGCACGTCGCTCAAGGTCAGCCAAGAATATGCTGCTGTAGCCGAAAGTGTGAAGAAAACCCAGGTCCATTTCTCGTCGTACTTTGGAATGAGGAATTCCACAAACGTCATTACACCGTATTTTGCATAAAGATTTGGGTCTTAAGGCTTATAAAGTTCAGTTAACACAAAAACTCAAGCCTTTCGCGGGAAAGGTTTCCGGACCGTGTTATCTCTCGAAGAGGTGATCACAATTGGCCAGCGAGATCTTGTGATTTAACACCTTGCGACTTCTTCCTTTGGGGCCACGTGAAAGAGAAGGTTTACGCCAATAGCCCAGCGTCGATTCAAGATCTCAAAGATGGAATTCGTGAGGCTATCGAGGATATGGGGCAGCCACTTTGCGATTTGGTTATGGAAATTTCATTTATTTATTTATTTATTTATATTCAAGAATCACAAACGGGTTGAATACCCAGCATTAAAGGATATGGTCCTATGAGCGGGGTCGTGATGGTCATTTGCCTGATGTTATTTTCCACTATTAACGGTATAGCTTCTTCTTATAATGAAATAAACACCCTATCATTTATATTGAAAGATGACATTTTTTTTGAATATCAAAATACACCTCTTATTGGAAAACCTTTCATTACAAACTTGCAAGCAGGTAACTCTTTTCTTTGGCATGTCGAGTATAATTTAACTTTGATATTCTGCAAAAAAAAAACTATTTCAGCTCGCCAGTATATTCTTCTACAAATTCACAAGCAATGCAATTAAACGCTGCTCATTTCGTGAATATATTCAATAATCAATATGTCTCTCATGGGGTTACTATAGGTTGAGTTGACGCATGTTCTCTAGTATCAATATTTCATTCGATGTATAGCAGTATATTTTGATTATCAGTTCCATTGCTCATAAGATATATAGCTACACCGATTGTTTCATATTAAAAAGTTCAAAATGTGCCCATCTAATCGATATAAATGAATCGCTGTGATACGAAAAAGCAGCTCAGTGGAAAACAGATTTCCTGACCTCACCGAAGTCCAGCAGCGCAAATATGCCCGAAACCACTGTATATTTAAGTTTCACATGACTCGGTGGGGAAATCTTCTAAACATCACTTGTTTTCACAGGCGATTTCAAAAGGATATTTATAGAATCAGAGAAATGGAACAATTTCAATCCAAACATTTCGAGTCCGGATCGGCTCTATCATTTCATCTACTCGTTAAATTATCGACATGACATCAATTCATTAGTCACGTCTCGAATAATTCTGCAATTTCCATCCGATGAGAGTCCTCCGCCTCTCCAGAAGCAAATTACTGAATGCGGATTTCAGATTCGCTGGCAAACCTTCGCCAAAGCTTTTTCTAGAAACGATATTTCATTGATGTATATCCTCATCTTGCGATAACTCCCAGGAGTAAATATCGAAAGCGCACTTTTAAGATTCACGAATGCACTTCACTGCGGATCTTCTCAATATATTTCTTGAAGTCGATTCGGCAGATGCTGGAGTTTCTTTTACGCTTCAATGCTCGATTTAGAGATAAGGAGAGTCTAATCCAGTAACCACTGATGCGTCCTGCGGTATCGATTATTTTGCTGTTATTGCCTTTTCATCAATGCAAGATTGATATATCGTTCTCCTACGAATATCAGCATTTTGTTTGGTGGAATTTTTTCATTTCATTTTTCGATTTGTAGATAATAGTATATATCAACGAGCTTATAATTATAGCTTTTATTAGCGAGGTGACGTTTAGGCCACGAACGTAGGCCGAGTAGCATACCATAATTTATCCACGACTACTGAATATATGTTTGAAGATTTTAAATTTGACGACCGCGACAAGACCTTGTATGACAAGGTGGAAAAAGTCAAGTTGACACATGAGAAATTTTTGAAGAACTGGTCATTGAATATTTTGTAATAAAAAAGCTTCAATTGATATAATGAAAGTAGATTTGGCCCTCGATTGACAAGGTATGCCCATATTGTTAGTTGGGAATACTTTAGAATACTGAAGAAATACCAATTTGAAGAAAATTATATCAAAGCTAAATCTATGAAGCATCTGACAGCAGTGACTTATAATCTCATTATTCCCTTGTGTGAAAATGGGTATTTTTGTCGAAATTTTCCAGTGGAGTTTTTCTGATATTTCCCAATTATTAAATGAAACTAGTCTAGGGTGAGAGGTTCAGTTTGTTGACATCCCGATATTGAATGACACTGGTACCTACATATACCGATTGTGGAAATTCACATCGAGAACATACGATATACAAGGCATCAGACAGAGAATTCTTCCTACAGTTGCACAGATGAAAGGCGAGATAATGAAGTGCGATAACTGAATGAATTCAATGTTTACTGCGAACTACTAGTATAGAATTTTTAATTTGTCAGGCTGCCCGTAATACTCGATTCAAGTATTTACTGTTGCCTACCATACTAAGAATTACGCTCCTCTAAACGATAAGAGAGAGACAAGACTAGAATAAAGAAGTAAGACACTGAACTCAGTGTGTTACAGCAAGTGATTGTCTCGACTATTCATCTGGGCAACTGGACCGAAGAATTCTCTGTCTGATGCATTGTATATCGTATGTTTCAGATTGTGAATTTCCAAACCTGTATACGATGTAATGAACTATTGGTGCTATCTAGAGTTTTTTCATCTGTCTCCACATATTTCAAAACGATTTATTTTCATTTGGGTTGAATCATTTTCCTCAGGTTATCATTCTGAAATGCCATCATAGATATTTGGCGCGGAGTTTGTCGTAGTGTCCATAAGTGTATGTAAGTATATTAGAGTTCACTTAAGAAAAGCGCTTCACATAATTGCGTATATTTTTGATTTGTTCTGTTTATATTCGTCAGAAGTTTTTTACTGTTTGGAAGGTTCCGAGGAATATTTAATTGATGTGAGCACATCCTTGAATGATTCATTTGTCAAGGTTTAACCATATGGCAATAACTGTGTCATGAATATCAATCAAACAGTGATTGACATAGGGTTCAACTCAAATATAAAATCACTAGCTTTTACCCGCGACTTCGTCCGCATAAGTTTTTGTTTTTCTCCCGGCTGTAAGTCCCCCTGCCAACAATGTCCCACTATCGTGTTTCCAGTCCTCAACTTCACATCAAAATTGTTCAAAAGCAACCTAAGCTACATAATGGATAGCTCCGAATATTTTCCTTAGTAAATATAAAAAGTAAATAATGTAAATCGGTTAAAATACCACTAACTACCTACATACCTGCCAACCCCCGATGTTAGACAGTATGACATCCGCAACATCGTCTGCGTAGGAAGTAGTAACTTAATGTAAGTAGTATAATAATGTAGGAAGCTAAAAATAAGAGGTCTTATTACTGTAGTACATTTTTGTAAACTATGTTCTTTGTTTTTCCCTCTTGGCCAACACGTGGAGATTCTGTGGACACGTGAGCAAGCCACGTATAATTGTCCGTGAGAAAAACAACTCTTTTCTAATTAAAGCCGGCTACTTTAATTTTGCCCCTGAGCCCATATCTTTTCTAGGTTACTATTTATCACTTAAGTAAATTTCATCATAATCCGTTCAGCCGTTTAGGCATGATAGAGTAACAGACAGATAGAGTTACTTTTGCATTTTTGATATTAGTAGGTATGATTAGTATGGATTGAATGGTTTACTTACATCAATTAAATATTCCTTGGAACCTTTTCAACAAACGAAAACTTTCAACGACTATGAAACATAACAAAATCGAAAAATGAACGCATTCATGTGCAGTCCTTAAAGAAACACCTACACTTATTCTCACTACTGCAAAATCTCGCGCCAAATCTCTAATGATGGCATTTTCAGAATGATAACCTGAGAAAATTGAACTTGACCCAAATAGAAATAAATCTTCATGAATTATTTGTAGAACGATGAGAAAAACCAAGAAAGCACTAATAGTTTATTACATGGGATATATGTGAAGATCACTAATAGTATTCGTTAATTCGTTGTTTATATGGAAAAAATTGTCTGAAATATCTTGTTTCTTTAGTATTTTCAGTATGATGTCTCATTCACCCATATAATGAAAAGGTATGAGTGAGTGAAAGAAGAATGATATCATACCCAAAATTACTCTGCGTTCGAATTTCGTCCTACGAGTTTTCAACAATAAATCTAAATTCGACATAGAAAACCTCCATTAAGTTACCAAAATTTTCCATAAAACCCAGCAGGGTCGCTACAAAGACCGTCTGATCTCCAAGACCCCTAAAACTAAATTCTTCGTGGTTACTCGAATTGAAACACAATTCAACCCTGCTACAAAATGTTCCTCGATGGAAGGACCCTCCTGCATTCAGATGGCCGTCCTGCAGGATCCGAAAGATCATCGCGTACTTCATTGTTATAAATTGCCCTATTATTCGATAGGATTCGACTGGGGAGTTTCGGGTGCCATCCTGGGCTTTATTGAAAACGCGCCAGATATGTAAAATAGCGCCCGGTGCGTCGCGCCATCTATCGGTGACCGTTTTGTCCGCCAAACTCGTAACGAAAGCTGTTGGGCTTCCGGCCCCAACTATAGATCCGAATTTAGGTTGTCATATTGTAAATCCATGAATGGATGTGCGTCATTATCCCTACTCTATGTCTATATACCCTCCGTATCTTGTGTGCACTACTCCATTTATAAGGTGAAGATATGGGGGTGCTAGTGGGAAAATTTTCGGAAAGATCGACAGGGGGATGATGGTCGTCCTTTTTCAGGCGGAAAAGTGCAGGATCCCATTTCCGCTACGCTTTGTAGCCGTACTTTCGATATTATCTACCTACCTACGTTTACTGGGCGTTTCTATGGATACAAAATAGTTTATCACTTAAGGGGCAAACCTGCCTTTTATGTTATATAGTTTGACAAAGTGACGTTGGGGCGAAGGATAGTGCCAAAATGAAGGAATTTTCCACGTGCACATGAGTTAAAAGTGTATGCATATCTGTGATGATAACTAATATTTATCTTTGGAGCAAATATAGTGTTGAGTCAATCGGACATTTTGTCACTCATGAACAATCCATATACAAAATTTAAATCATTATTAAGAATATTATATTGAACTTACGCCACTGCTTCCATCTGTAGTTGAACCTAGATAAGGTTAAATCCCGTGAATCCATAATCCATCTATCGATTTCGCGTACTAAGTGGCATGAATAAAGCGAAGAATTCAGATTGATTTTTTTCTCATTTTTCCTATTTGTCTCATCCTGCATAGAGCGAAAAGTAACACATAACGATTTTCTCGGAATAAAGGGGTTTTCAGTGAGAGGTGTTCTTTTGATAGCCCGCTATTCGGTAGATGTGACGTTTGAAGATGTCATTTTTTGACAAGTGACAAGTGGAAACTACGCATTAATGAAAATGGAACGATACACTCTTCAAGATTGCATTCAAATTTGTGAAATTCACTGTAAAAATGGTGAAAATTTGGCAGAGACGGTTCGTAAAACTCGAACATTTTGGGTAGTAGTGTGAAACACCTTGTCGGACCGCAGTAAAGAAATTGGTGGAAAATTGGAGTTTTTGGGACAAGTAAGTAATGTGGCAGAATGAAACACGTGCACGTCGCTCGAGAACAACGAGAATATTGCTGCTGTAGCGGAAAGTGTTGAGAAGAAAACCCAGGTTTATCCATTCTTCGTCGTTTTTATGGTCGCGAAATCGGATAGTATTGATATGGGCAACGTTTACCTTCAACAAGGCGGCGCTACTTGCCACACAAGCAACTAAACCATGATCTTTGCGGGAAAAGTGTCCCTATCTCTCGAAGAGGTGATCATAATTGGCCACCGAGATCTTTGATTTAAAACCTTGCGACTACTTCCTTTGGGACTACGTGAAAAGAAAAGGTTTACGCCATAGCCCAGCGTCGATTCAATACCTCAAAGATGGAATTCGTAGGGCTATCGAGGACATAGGAAGGCCACTCTGCGATTTGGTTATGGAAAATTTCATTAAAAGGATATGGTCCTGTAAGCGTGGTCGTGGTGGTGATTTGCCTGATGTTATTTTCCACTATTAACGGCATAGCTTCTTCTTTATAGTGAAATAAACATTCTATCATTTATATTGAAAAATTTAATTTCTTTTAATATGATAATAACACTTCCTATTGAAAAACCCCTTATTATGCACAAAAAAATATTCATTTCCTCTGTAGAAAATAAATTATTTTCTTTAGAAACCTCACGGGGCCAATAGTTTTAACGATTTGTGTATACTGAAGAAGATCAAAACAGTGAAACATATTTACTTTACGCTCCAGCTACTTTCTCCAGATAAAACTGGATAAGTTCTCACATTAATCCTTCATGTTCTTCTGTCCATCACGGAATATTTCCGAATATTCGTAGAAAAGTTTTTCCTGTTGTCACATTGAAGTCCCCGTCACATCATTCAAATAAAAGCAATTTTCACCGCTACACAGTTTTTTCCAATGAAAATGGATAAGGCGAAATCACGTAAAATCCATCTATCGATTTCGCGTATAGGGGCAGACGTCAGCAAGAATCGTCTCGGGCTGTCACTCCAGAGAGAATGAATAAATCGGAAAAACATGGAGACGTATCGGAAAAAGAAAGAATGTCACTCTATTTATATAATTCTATACGCCATTCAGATCGAGATGGCTGACATGGCTGTAATGGAATTTTTGAAAGCGTTAGTATATTCATGGACGTATATGGTGCTGAATTAAATATCGAACTAACAATGGAGAAAATAACAGTTTGCATTCCTTTCAGGCGAAACAGAATATGAGAATTTGGCAAACGTTCTTCACGTTCTGTCGATTGGAAAGTTGTGTTATATTGGGGTATAATGTACCGTTAATAGTTTGGCATTGATTCTTTCACCAATTCAAGTTCGAAAAGGAGTCACTAGTTTTTGAATGAATAATTGGAAGTACATCAATGCCTTTTTTCGGCTTTCGTTCTACTCAAACGAGTGCTATATCGTGTTCGAATCACTGATGACGAATATGTGGTCAAATTCAATTCTGTCCGTGGGGCCGTCCATCCGTAAACACGATAACTCTCGAAAGGATTGTTCAAGAGACTTGAAATTTTCAGGGTAGATTCGGTTCGCCAGCGAAAAACATACAGGGTGTTCTATAAAATATTGCCAGTCAAAATTTTTGTTCCTCAATATATTATAACAGAACAGAACCGATCGAAAGGATTTTTTTTGGCTACAAGCAAGATCTCACACGAAATGTTTTGGTTATATCGAGTGTCCCAAGGTGAGTGGCCTATTAGATTATTATGGAAACTATTGATGATAAAGATTTCAAGTTTTGTGGATCTATATTTGGCCATGTAAGGTATATTTTTAAAATAATTTCCCATTCCAGTGTTGCCGGATGTACAACAATTTGGATCAACTTCGTTATTTTAAATGGGACATCCGGTATTTCTATTTTTTATGATACTCCATAGAATATTAAATCTTTTCACTCTTACTTTTTCATACCCATATTCAACGGTTTTTGAATTATAAATTATTTTTCGAAATTTTAGATCAAATTGGCATGTTACGAAAATGACTCTAATTCGTTCAATATTCGAGTTTTAAGTCAGAAATTTAGCAAGTCATTAGATATCGATCTGATTTATGTCACTGCTTCAGAATTATAGTTGTCATTTATACAGGATGGACCAAAACAATCATCATATTTCCAAGTTACAAAATCGTAAAAAGTCTGTTTTTTCATACCAGACACCTAGTATATTTTTCCTTTTTTGAAGTACACACCCTACAATTGTTCTATCCACGTTCATATATCTATCTCGACGATTTTGTAACTTATCAAATGATAATTTTTTTGGTCCATCCTGTATAAGTCACTACTATAATTCAAAAGCACTAAAATAGATCAGATCAACTTCTAATGACCTGCTAAATTTCTGATTTGATTCTCAAATATTGAGCGAAGTACAAAAAGATAGGTATGAAAAAGTAAGAGTGAATCGACTTGATATTTTATGGAGTATCATAAAAAGTAGAAATACCGGATGTCCCATTTAAAATAACAAAGTTGTTGCCAAATTGTCGTACATCCGGCAACACTGAAAATGTGAAATTATTTTAAAAATGTACTTACCTTACATTGCCAAATATCGATCCACAAAATTTGAAATCATTACCATCAATAGCTTCCACAATAATCTAATAGGCTTTGGGACAGCCGATAGTGTTAACAGAACCATAAAAAACTCAATCGAAATATTGAAAAGAAAAATCTTTATACAGGGTCTCTATAAAAGATTATAACAACGCAGTTGGCGTTGAACTGTTGTAAATATTTTTATCCTGGAGTAAACTTCAATTTAAAACAAACGATACTGTGAGTTTGGGTTGGTCATTCCAATACATTGAATAATGTGACTGGAATTATAAATCTATGGACTTTGCATAAGAAACGACAAGATAAAAAATTTTCAAAGCACCCTACGATGTTACTATCATTTATAAAGACCCCGTATTTCTTCAACAAAATATCCGATTCTTGTTACATACCGTGAAACGGGGTGAGATTGATCAATTTCAACTTTATTTTGGACGTAATTAAAAATTACTCAATTTTTTAATTTCTAAGAGCATCAGATGTTCAATTAAGATCCAAAGAATGGAACCTTAGCACTAATGTCGATTTCATTGTTGAGCAAAATAAATTATCCTATAAAAAAGGTGTGATCAATCTTAGACTGAAATGGGGTGAGATTGATCATATCAATTTTATAGTATTAAACAGCAGTGCTTTCGATAGAAAGTGATCATTCTTCGCCCCGATAAATTCGGTCAAGTACTTTTTCCGTTTTTCTTGTTTTTTTCAAAACGGGGTGAGATTGATCACGGATGGTTAAATATGATCACACTGATCTTAATATATTATCCTTTATTTTATAAAGAAAAATGTTTAAGTAACAAAAAAATGCAATTCATAAAATGTAAAAAAATATCAACAGGAAAAGATTCAATTCTTTATATTGATTCTCCGCGGAAATGGTACTTTCAATCCTATCAGAAATTTTTTAGAGTGTCGGATCTGGTGTAGAGAATAGCCACATCTTATTTAACCAGTCAGGTCCTGGGATATTCTCCTTAAATCTACCACTTTTTTCCAAGAAACTCTTGACGAATCTTCTTTAATCCATGGCGCTTAGTGGATACCTCCAGTCTGCACAAGTTAAACGCTGTAATGACCATTTTCCTCTTCATACGTGAACACAGGCTGCCCACCGTTCTTCTTGATTTTATATCCATGGTTCTGTTATTTAAAGTTCCGTAGGACAATCTGTATTGCGGCGTTCCCACGAGGCGTTATTCACGACAGTGAACCACGCTTTCGTGAAATACACTTCTGTGTGAACGCATAGTTTTTAAACTTGCTTTCGTGAGGAATGCGTTCACACAGAAGTGTATTTCACGAAGCGTGGTTCACTGTCGTGAATAACGCCTTGGGGGAACGCCGTATATTTCTTGCTGCCTTTCGTAGCGATAATCCATTCTCCAATACGTGGTGCAAACGCATTATTAACTGTTCTTCACTGAAATTTCCGTAAGTTCTGGAACCTAACTTTCTTTTGTATGTTCTACCCATTTTGAGTGATGTTTTTCAACCTGTAAAAAATGTGTAAATTAATTTTCGGTAAATACAAAAACGTGGGGTGGGATTGATCACTTGATCAATCTGACCCCACTCAAGATTCTCCGCCATATTTAAAAAACAGTCATTCATTGAAATGCTAAACAGATGAAATCACTATCAGAGCACCTGACAGAAAATTTCTACAATACAAAAAATAATGAACTCACCTCTGTTTACTTTTTCTACCAAAAGTATCCAAGCTATGAAAATAGGTCGAAAATTAGGGTCAATTCACAACAATATATCTTCCTTCCAGCGTTGATCACAAACTATCAATAACGTGCACTAATATTAGGCAACCCTAAAGAAATAAAATCTTTCACGTACAGCAGTAACTTCACATTGTTGCCAGTTTTATGCGCATATATGCGATTCAATGACAAATGATCATTTCACCCCGGCAGATCAATCTCACCCGTTTTACGGTATTCAAACGAATTCAAAATTTGAACAGGAACACAGATACGACTCAAACTAAAACAGCTACCTATCTGTACCCATTCATCCTTTTCGCGGAAACGAACAAATTTACATATGAACTGGGCGTTTCGCAATGAATTCGAATGTTTTCAACTATCAGTTTCCTTCTCGCGAAAAATAAAAACGTCGAGGGCGGGAAGAACTGTTTGTTTTTACTCCTCGACTCGTTCGTATTCGGATTGCGAGTTTACTCAATTACGGAATTATACGGATAGTCTCTTTGCGAGTCGATTCGAGATGAAGAAAGCTCTACACAATATGAGATTATCGCGGAGTGGATTAGAAGTAGGCTAAAATATCTAACGATTCCGTGTTCTTGCCTTTTGAGCATTTCTCAAAAGGTACGTTCTGATTCTGGAGTGGCTAGAAAGTGGAAAAAACATTAAAAAAGTCACAGATGTTAAGTCTAAAGCTTTTACTTTTTTATTCAAAGGGTTTTATTTTGATATTTAAGGAAAGATGCCATTTTTCAATATAAATGATCGGATGTTTATTCATTATAAAGAAGAAGCCATTAATAGTGGAAATAACATCAGCAAATGACCACCACCACCACGCTTACAGGACCATATCCTTTAATGAAATTTCCATAACCAAGTCGCAAAGTGGCTGCCCTATGTCCTCGATAGCCTCATGAATTCCATCTTTGAGGTCTGAATCGACGCTGGGCTATTGGCGTTGACCTCTTCACGTGGCCCCAAAAGGAGAAGTCTCAAGGTGTTAAATCACCTCTGCGAGAGGTAACACGGTCTGGAAAATTTTCCTTCAAAAAATTATTGGTTTCGTTTCTTGTGTGGCACGTAGCGCCGTCTTGTTGCAAGTAAACGTTGTCCTGTAATTTAATGACGTTTATGGAATGCCTAATGCCAAAGAAGGACGAGGAACGGACAACCTGGGTTTCCTTCAACACTTTCGGCTACAACAGCAATATTCTCGGCTTGATCGACGTGCATCACTAACTGGTCCCAACAGCTCGAATTTTTCCAACAATTTCTTTATTGCGGTTCGACGAGGTGCTTCGACGAGCCAAAAATGTTTGTGTTTACGAAACGTCTCTGCCAAAATTTCACCATTTTATGGTGGATTTAATAATTGCATTGCGTTCTTGAAGCTTATATCGTTCCATTTTTATTAATGATGTAGTTTCTTCTTGTCAAATATCAAAAAATGACAGCTTCAAACGTGACATCTACCGAAAGAGCGGGCTATTCAAAATATTAACACCTCTTAATGGAAAAACCCTTTAGTTATTACATGATAACATGATCTAACCATTAGTCTCTGTTGAACAAAATTAATTTCACTTGTTTGAGAAAAAGAAGTGAAATATCTGATGCTACTTTTGCATACAAATTGGTTAATAATCGCATTGACTCGGTATCATTACTTTTTTCTGGATTACATCGCTCCTAGACTTGCATCTAGTTCTCATTCAACTTTTAGGATTACTGTCCCAAGTTAACAGCACCATTTCCACAATCCTGTTCTGATGATGTGCAGAAGCTTAAATAATGCTCTTAGAAGATGTTTTTTTCTGTCCTTGAATGAATTTGAAAGACATTGTATTGCTCGATAGAAAATGATATTAATTATTTGTTTCTGCCGACGACGGTTCCATGAGTTAATTTTCAATAGTTTTTATTATGTTTACTTACACCTGGGCATGTGTCCGTTGGATGTAATTTATTCGAATAAATAAATAAGTTTATGATGGCATTCTGCGTTTCATCTGTTAGTTACAATACTGTAGCGTACGATTGATTTGTAACTGGCCGCCGACTTACAGATTTGTAAATAATGAAATTCTGGATGGTTCCTGTAACTTCCTTATTTACAATGTCACTTCTGAACTACTCATCGAAAAACATAACTTTAATCGTAAGATTTGATCATGGAACTTTTTGTATTATGAGTAAATGTTTTTGATTTGAATTTGAAAATACATTTATCTGAATGTAGTATGCATCTGTTCTTTCATCTAGTAAATTGAAAACAGGAAAGAAAAAATTTCTTGTTTAAAATTGCTGTAGAGCATTAAGTTCATAGTACACTGGTTCTTCAATCTGAACATAATCGCAAAATTCGGCATTCGGCATTTCTTCAATCTGAAACATTTTCTGTTCATCCGGCATTTCAAATGGATTCAGTTTGATCGCAACTATTTCCTTCCTTTCTCATAAATTTCATTTTCAGGTTGTGTGTATTATTGAACAATGTTCTACGTGTTATGATTTTCTTCCGATAACAATACAATAAACAAAGCTATATTAATTTATTCATCATCAGTTTCTTTTATTAAAACGTGTTCGTCCCAATATAAACAAACAATTCAACGTAACCTCATAATGTCATTCGATAAGGCTTTGATCACTGTCGAGTAGTCGTAAATATTCTCGTGAATATTAACGATTTGTGTAAGCTACAGATCCCTTAAAAAGGTCCAGAATGCAATTTTCCTGCAAGCGTTGGAAAAGTCACAGATTGGATACAGACGGAAAGCAGAATACCACCATTAATTACGATAAATTAACAAATAGTAACGACCTGACTGAAACAGTTCAATATACAATTGATATCTCTATTCAAGAATAGTTGGGCCTTCCAAAATCACAACCCCTTTGAGAAAATAATCAAACAGAATTTATTATTTCACCTAGAAAAAGGTGCATTTTATTCCAACTGTTTGCATATAAGTATGTAAGAAAATTCATTTCATGAGAATTTTCGAGTTCCTCGAAATGTTCATAAATTTTGTGATACCTATCTCAAGTTAGAATGTAATTTCATTTGTGAAGCATTGAATTTTTTGAAAAAATATTGAAGAACTTGTTAACGAAAAAAAAGCGATTAATAGTTATTTTTCTACAAACGTCAAAAAATGACAAGGTTCGCGCATTGGCAAGAATATGCGTAGTGACCCTTTTTTTCATTTTCCTTTGTTACTATGACACCGTGCGCGAAGTAGTGTGCGAAATACCCTACTTCGCACACTGCATGTAAACTATATGGGGTTTTTATATTTTAACTTGGTAAATTTCTTGAAATCCACGTTTTCTTTAACATTGAGTGTTGCTTTCAACATAGAATATTGCCCATAATTATAACTATGGGCAATATATTCTATGTTGAAAGCATAATTACCTAATTACTTGATTTGGAAAAACAGTTCAAAACCAGTTCAATATTTTTTTTCATATTAAGCTAAGCGTTTGTAGAAAAAATTTTGTTTGCATCTCATGCGCGAAATACTTTGGTGATTTTTTTAACGAGGCGCAGCCGAGTTAAAAAAAAAAAGTCGAGATCACCAAGTAGCATTTTTTGATTTTTTTAACGAGGCGCAGCCGAGTTAAAAAAAAATAGTCGAGATCATCAAAGTATTTCTATGTTGAAAGCACACTTAATGTTAAGAAAACGTGGATTTCAAGAAATTCACCAAGTTAAAATATAAAAATCCCATTATAGCTTACATGCAGTGTGCGAAGTAAGTATTTCGCACACTATTCGCGCACGTGTCATAGTAACAAAGGAAAATGAAAAAAAGGGTCACTTCGCAATTCTGCCAATGCGCGAACCTTGTCATTTTTGACGTTTGTAGAAAAAAAATTTGTGTTGTACTTAGTAGCACTTGTGTAACTATGAAAGCTATAAAAGATGGTACAGAAAAAAATGCTTCTCTCATTGGAGTAGTAGGTTTTTTATTCGATCAAATATGGTGACTCCATTCAACATTCATATTCATAAAAAAATTATACAATCGTTAGATACCAACAAAACGATTTCTCATAATTTTGGAGGGTGAACCGTTCAAATGGAAATAACTTATCC
>CM024241.1:14635793-14680209 GCA_013421045.1 Propylea japonica | reverse complement strand
TCATGCTTTTGAATGACTGTTAGCGCATTTGTCTGAATTAATATTCCATTACTTTATGTAGCCGCATTCATATAATCGTTTTTTTTTGTTCGAATGTGGGAAAATAAAACAGCATGTTTGTTCTATTGTTTCCGATGAAAATCTATTTCGATTTCACCGCACTAGAGACATTCAGTTGTTTCTGCACGAATTAAAACGCTTCATCATATACGTGTGTTATCATGAGCAGTCGTCTCTTGAATGCATTTTATTACAATTAATTGATATGGAGATTCATGAAAAATTCGAAAAGATCCCTGTCGTATAATCTGAACTTTTCATGAGTCCGTTCACGAAAGTTTGAGCGCATAGTAGGCGTTTGTTTATTTATCTGAAGTTGGCAGTATTAACGTATAATAAAGTCAACGTTGCCGAATGTACCCGGCCTTCTCAACTTTTTTTGTATTAATGAAATCATGTCCAGTTCAAATGTTAAAAGCTAGACGTAAACACGCTTACTTTAAAGGAAAAGACTTCAGATTTTCAGAGGAGGTTCAAGATTCGAACAGGAATATGAAATGGTTAAATGTGATTTTCCGTCGACCTCAAAATAAAAGGTTATTTTAATGTGTACGAAATTGTTTATTAATGTCCCATTTTAATGCTTAATTTTCGGCAACGTTGACTTTGTTCATCGTTGCGACAGCAAATACTGCCAATCTCAGATAAACAAACAAACGCCTACTTTGTGCTCAATAATATGTGAACGAAGTATATAATCCGTTCACGAAAGTTTTAATGCATAGTAGGCGTTCGTTTATTTATCTGAACTTGGCAGTGTTTGCTGTCAAAACGTAAAGTGAAGTCAACGTTGCCGAATGCACCTGGCCTCGTCCGACGAGCTTGCGAGTTATCAGAAACTCTATGTAATATTGACAACATTGCGTATCAATCTGACAATAAAATAATAGTATATTATTCGATGAGCGGTAATGCAGGTCAAAACACACGGAGATGAATTTTGCACCACGAGCCGTCAGGCGAGGGTGTAATTCATCAAGTGTGTTTTGAGCATTACCGCGAATTGAATACTATACTTTATCCACGACTTCTTCAGTAAAATTCGAATTAATCTGCATTTAAAAAATTTTGAACAGTTGTCAAAAGCGTTGACAACATTTTGTCCAACCGTCAAACCTATGTAATCTGTGGTCGCGAATCAAATCAGAGTATCTAACTAATCAAATCAAGTACTTTCGCAACTTCAAAAATTTACGTATTCCAAAAATAAATCTGGAATGAATCGCTAGAACGTTATCTTGATGGCTGAAATAGATTTCCAGATCAATCCTACTTCTTTATTCTTATTTTTTGTAAGCAATTTCATTTTTCCTAGGTATTTTTATTAGCGGGTGTTATGGGCGGGTGTTATTATAACACTCGCTTTTCGGTTCATAGATGTGTCTACGGTTGTTATAGCTACTATTACACATAGAAATTAGTTTAATAATTGACATATTACTCTATAGGAGTGGATAAACAACATAATCTAAAATTTTAATATACACAGTGGAATATGCCAAATTGTCAGGGCCAACCGACGCGACGGCTCAAACTTTCGTGAACGGACTATAGGTATTACTTTCATTTTATACCAAAGTGTCACTTTTCACGAGTTCACTATATTTCAAACGTCACATGTTTTTATATACGAGGCCAACACGCAACTTATGAATGCAAAATTATGCCAGCGGATGAAAAATGAATTTCAGCTTCACGAATGAGTGAAAACCCAGGAGCTGTATCCTGAGGATCATTTCCAGAAAATGTATTTCGGCGGAACAGTAATGGAAAATGCGAATGCGAATGAATGTTTCATTAGCAATGTCGCTCTCTGTGATAGATGAGTTCTTATTTTAATTACACGAAAAACATAATCGCTCGGCAGTTGTTTAGGGAAAATCAGCGTCTGCTAATTCATCTTCCTACTAAGTATGCATAACGAATGAACGTTTTGATAGCTTGCATGAAATAACGGGTGTAAAGTTTGAATTGAAAATGCAATAAAAGGAAAACGCAATTTTCGACAATTATTTTTTTTTGATTTTACCAACCTAAGATAATTTCTAAATAACTTTAAAGATTTTCACTCCCAGTCTCTGAAACTAAATAATTTAAAAAAATTCAATTAAGATAAAGTGCTCCTGCAAAAATCTTTGCACTTATTAGTCCGGTCTATTTAGACATTCGAAGTTACATAAAGTCCCAACAAGCTGAATTTCTGTGAAGTTGTTCAAATCATAATTATAAACAATGTGTAAAAGTTCCCCATCATTCCCCTGTAAGGAAAAAATTTAATTCAAAGTCAAAGGTCATAAAAATGAGTTTTTCGCGATTTTCAGCAAAACGGTAAGTTTTATCATAAAAGTACCACAAACAAAAATTGTAGATCATAAAATTATCTATAAAAAATGTATCAATACTTTTTTCTTGTGGACCACCGTTTCTGAGATATAACGATTCAAAAAGTTATAAAAGTCGTTATCGTCATAATATGCACACGTTTCCACGCCACCTATGAGGTAGTGTACTTAGCGCGTAGTTATAACTTTTTGAATCGTTATATCTCAGAAACGGTGGCTCGTAAGAAAAAAGTAGTGATACATTTTTTATAGATATTTTATGATCTACAATTTGTCTGAGGTACATTTATGATAAAACTTACCGTTTTGCTGAAAATCGCGAAAAACTCATTTTTTTGACCTTGACCTCGAATTAAATTTTTTCCTTACAGGGGAATGATGGGGAACTTCTGGACATTGTTTTAATAATTATTTTGAACAATTTTACTGAAATTCAGCTTGTTGGGACTTTATGTAACTTCACTCTCATTTTTTGGTCTAAATAGACCGGACTATATTATTTTGTCAGGAGCAAATTGGTATTGAAACAAATTTTTGCCTAACAATAAAACTGAAAAAAGAAATAAATGAAAAGGATAATGTAACGTTTCGGTTTCTATATTAGACACCTTCTTCAGACAAACTTCGAAAATCTTCAGAATTGTGTGTTTTTTCATTTGCAATCTGATTGACATTTTAAGTTCAAGATCAATTTGCTCCTGACGAATATGTGCAAAGATTGTCGCAGGAGCACACATTAATAGTTATTACAAGATTTTTCCGATGATCTCAATATGATATGTGTATGAATTCTTGATTGAAATACATTTTCATTCTGCACAAGACATACATTTGTCATAATGAAATTTCTATGTATCTATGTTCCAGTAGAGTTTTGACATTTCTCGTAGTGCTTCTGAATACTTTGTGAACGGTTGCCATGACGATTGCACATTAAAATAGCCAAAAAATTGAGCATTAAAATGGGTCATTAATGATCAATTTCGTACACATTAAAATCACCTTTTATTTCGAGGTCGGCGGAAAAATTTTTTTAATTATTTCTGTTTCAGAGACTGGGAGTGAAAACCTATAAAGTTAAAAAAAAGTTAGGTTGGCTTGTAGCTAACGGGTTGACGAAAAATATTCCATTGTATTGCCCAAAATACGTTCAATTCGAAATCAATTCACCTGTAACAGTTCTTCAAGTCAACGATTTAACAGATAAGTATTCATTGTGGACATTCACTCAACCCTGTATGTTAGGGGCGTTCGGCATCGACATCGGACGTGTCGGATCGATCTGAACCGTTCGTTTATTACATCCGGATTGAGGGGCGTACACATCTGGAGCGTTCGTCAGAAAATCTGAGCTATCGGACGTCGATCTTTTCGCTCGGTATATTTCGACGGAGCAAAACGATTTTATCCATACAGTTTTATGTTTTTTATATATTTTTCTGTTTTATGTTGAGTTTTTTGATCTGACAACCGATAGATTGAAAAATTCTAACACTTTTATTCTTTTTTTTCATTTATTCATTAAAAACTTAATTAATTCATTAAAATTTTTCGATATAGCTATCGAAGTTATGAATGGGCAGGAGATACTCCTTTCCCGTTTCTTATTCGTGTAATTAATTAATTAATTAGGATCTTTCAGTTCAACTATCGCCGTATTGATCGACCAGAAGGGGATATTGCATTCCTCGTTTTCTTTACATTCAGTGCCTTTGCACCTAATTATTCAATTGAGATCTTACGGAAGAGCTAAGTATCGTTAAAAGATGAGCATATTTCCCAAAATAGTGATCTTTGAAACCTCATAATCTATAAAGTAGAACATAGCAGTATGTTCTATGGCAGATGCTCTGTACCGTTCGTTTATTCGCAGATTATTACAGATGAATCTGTACGATCTGTGGTCACGTGCCTAAAAAATCCGTCTGCTCGCGGAGGTCAATGCCGGACGGGCTTAGTGTGAGACAGGTGGTACAAGCTGTATATGTCTATCTTGCAAAAAGCGATGCTGAAAGATTCCAGAATCGTAAGGAATCCTCAACTCCGTAAGTTTTCTCGGTCCGAGATGAAAAATTCATTTAAAGCTGTAAATTCCACTTGACTCTCTGAGCGTTAGATATCGTCTGCACAGTCAAGAAGGGATTATCCAAGTTCCGTTTCCAGATATTTATATACGCTCCTGCTGGAGAGGCAATTTTTCATCCATTCTCATACATAAACAAGGTATTCAGCTTGAGCTTTGACCTCAGAATCAGCTCAGCTAACTCGATTTGACGTTTCCTCAGGGTCTCGCATAGCTTGGTGGTGATGTTTATGGGGCAAAGTTGCCTTCGTCGGGTGTCAAGTAAATTCCACGAGTTTGCAAAGTGTTGCAGAATGCATGTTCTACAAATTTCGCGGTACTTGATGTGCTAAAGTAAGATGATGATGGGAAAATTAGGATTTCTAAGTTGAATGAGGAATTCATTATAAACTCTATACGTGGGTTGACTATTATATTTCTGTATATGAAAATGAAAACAAAAATTATTCATTGTAGATTGTTTATTTTTCAGGCTGTCACATTCCACTGTATACAGGGTGTTACATAATAGTATGTCACAACTTGAGGGGATGAATCTATGTTCACGAAAGGTTGAGCCGTCGGTTGGCCATAACAATTTGACATATTCCACTGTATATATTAAAAATTTTGGTTATGTTATTTATTTATCGATTGAAATATATTCTGAGAGGATAATTATAAAAGGAAAATTAAGGAATCTACATGTATTTTGTTAGATGAAGTAAATAATGTGGCCAATTGATCTGTTGGAATATATCGTATTTGGATTGATTTATTGAAGAAAGATATGACATCAGGAAATTGATTAAAATTAAATAAATCAACAGCTCTATAAATAGATAACTATCAATGTCAGATTTCAAATGAAAAAATACACAATTCTGAAGATTTTAAGAGTTTGTCTGAAGAAGGTGTCTGATATAGACACCGAAACGTTACAATATCCTTTCAATTTGTTTCATTTATCAGTTTTACTGTAAAACAATAATTTTTTTCAAGACTTAGTTGGTCCTGACAAATAAGTGCAAAGATTCTCGCAGGAGCACTTCACCTTAATCAAACATTTTTTAATTATTTATGTTTCAGAGCATGGGAGTGAAAACCTATAAAGTTTTTAAGATATGTTATTTATTTTCTTGTCAGATTGATACGCAATGTTGTCAATATTGCATAGAGTTCTCTATTTACTCGAAAGCTTGTCAGACGAGGCCGGGTTCATTCGGCAACGTTGACTTTGTTTTACCTTATGACAGCAAATACTGCCAACTGATAAATAAACAAACGCCTACTATGCGCTCAACCTTTCGTGAACGGAGTATATATATATAATTTCAAGAAAAAAGTCCATATAAACATGATGGGTCCGCAAAAGCTTCGTTGCGAAGCTACAGGGTGTTGAAATTTTCAAAAAATTGGTTTTGTCTTCACTACTCCTGCACCTTTTGAGAAATTCAGCCCAAATTTGAAAGGCGAGCTATTTTCAACAGTCTCCGTCATTGCACGTCCTGAATCTTGACTAGAATCTACAGGGAGTTTTTTTCCGGAGACATGTCTCCTTTTTCCCTTCCAAACTTTTTTGCGGTACGCCACAGGTTAACCTAAAATCAGTTTCTGATATCTTCGTTCAATTTGAAAACCTTTTAGAATCTTGTTATTTTTTTCGTATCTCTAACAGTTTTCGAGAAAAAAATTATTGAACGATTGTATGTTATATAATAATAGAAATACTCGAAAGGTATGCCCAAAATTTGCTTTTATTTTGATAGCTCGTCATCTGAGACTTAACATAAGCTTATTCAATATCAAATACAATTGTTCAAGAATTTTTTACTGAAAAACTGTTAGAGATACGAAAAAATAATAGGATTCAAAAAAGTTTTTAAATTGAACGAAGATATCAAAAAAAAATCAGTGGCGTACCGCAAAAAAGTTTAAAAGGGAAAAAGGCGACATGGCTCCGGAAAATAAAACACCCTGTAGATTCTAGTTTAGATTCAGGACGTGCAATGATGGATAAGATAGAGCCAAGCGGTTGACAGCTTGACGATTTTCTTGAAAAGTTACTTGTGTAATGTACCATTCATTTTTCTCTATATCATTGGGTTAAAAAGTGATAGTTCAGGGATCACCAATTCTGGCCACCCTGTACAGTGTACTTACAAGAATTCTTCGCGTCAAAAATAAAATGCAACAACCTCACCTTAATAACAAATATTCCATTCTCGTTGAATTCAGGATAACTCGTTGATTTCTCATATTTCATTAAATGCACTTAACTCAGGAAACTGATAACTGAATACACGTACAGTTTATATAAAATCGAAAACAAAATAATCCACTGGTACCACTATACTCTGTGGTCTCAGAATGACATTTCCTCGCACGAAACACAGAAATACATATCCGACGACGATTCGCAACTCCACACTTGGTTGCCTTCAAATGCGAACTGATATGGCCCACTTCAGGACAATGATATGAAGGGTTTAATCTAAAGTGTCGAATACTAATCTGAAGTTATTGGAGGTTTATGTTATGGAAACAATAGAAAGTGCAGATTTAAATCGAATCTGATATCGATAAATCTTTATGTGGTAATCAAAACTCGTACCGTTCAATATTAAAATCGTGTAAACCTCAAATAATCAATCGAATTCATTCATGTGGTTCGGAATTCCCAAGTTCTCTAAAATGCATTATAAATCAACAGACATAGCCTTCTTGAAAACTTCTATCCTAATAAATGTATGGTTAGACTAAGAAACCTTGATTCAATCCTGAAATTCAAATTTTATTCAACAACGGCAAAAGTACTCATTTTAGAGGCATGAAATGTTCGGAACAACCTAACTAGTTTTTGAAGAGCCATCGATTGGAATTACAAAATTATAGGGTTGCCATTTGAAAAAAGTGAGATTTTATAGTTTTATTGAGGCTCACTTTGCGGCCCTTTTTCAGACATCCTGTATAATATTTCCTCATAAGTTATAGAGGAAACAGTATCAGCCTACTTTTTTTTCGTTCCACTTTCGCAAAAAGAAATTCTTGTAATGAGAGATTTTGAAGATATAGACTCTAATTTGTGACAACCTTTTTTCAAAAAATTTGATAATCAGGCTATAATTCAAGAACCGCTCGAGTGGTTGCACATATCATACATCAATCAGTGTAGAATTGAACGAAGAATTCGAATAGTATAAATATACAGGGTGTTGCATTTGAAATAACGAAGTTACATTCGTTTCCGGTGAAACCGGAAGTAGATTCCTCTTGAAAATATTTTACAATTAAAGTTCATGTACTCTAAAACAAAAATCCAGAATCTTGAATCTGTATTACAATTCCTTCCTCGAAAACGTCTAATGAAACACTTAAAAAAATCACCCTGTATAAATGCAAAATCTCAGCACGATCGGAATTATATTCTGGAAATCAATAGAAAAATTAAATATGTTATAAAAATCAATAATTTTAAAAAATTCATTCTATGGTGCAGATAAAGCGATATTTGTGCAATTCCGCATGAACATTCAGTATATCAAACTTTATTCACAAAATAAATTTCACTAGAATCGGATATCTTGTCATGGAAATGAAACGATTTTTCTTTTCAATATTCCAATCGATTTTTCCATGTTTTCGTTAAAACCATGGTCACAAAATTGCATGAAGCTTATTGTGAGCATCTTGCATTTGGCCGCGAAATTTTATTTCGATTGGTTTTTTTGGTCTGAGGAACAAAAATTTTGAAATACCATATTTTACGGAACATCCTGTACGATTTGGCAAGAGTGCCCTCTACAGAAGACGTAAAGACCTTAGGATAGACATATTATTACATAACCACGTCGAAATAACCAGCTCCACTAGAACAAATGTGGAAAAATTGAAGAAGACGATGAAAATTGAACACACTTAGAAGGTTCTACATATAGCTCGCAAACAAATTTCATTAACAATACTCCGTGAATACTTCCTTTGAATTGACCATCACTAATTACAGATATTATCAACATCACACAGAAGTTAACAGTTGATTAACTTTATGAGCTAATGAATAGTTTGAATCTCCGACATGAAGCCATTTCAATTCGTCTAATGTAAGGAATTTCTCATATGTAATGATGAATGCTTTGCGGCAATTTGAGTACATATATTACGAAGTAATCGATGTTAACACACTCGAAGAGACAACTATGCATCGACTGCATCCGCAAATTAATCATGCTGGTTAATTATTAGACTTTGAATTGGAAACAAACAGAATATAATGTTGCTTTACTACACGTCAAAACTATGGAATGAATTAATTTTCTGACTAGAAAAACTTTCGACAGCAAAATCCTGAAACAGGTAATTTTTTTGTTATAGTTACACTAGCAGACCCAACAGACGTTGTTCTGTATACACAAAAATTCATTCAATTCGATCCAGCTGTTTAGTTGCAGAGTAGATGAATAACATAAATATCGACTACAGCGCCATCTGTTGATCTGATTTGTGATCATAAACATACGGGCATCAGGCAATCCAAAATTCATTCATACATCCCTCACACTTCGGTACCTTCTCCTACCCGCCTAGTGCCTACCTCGGAGACGCATTTTGGTGCGATTTCATCTTCAACCTGCCATATCTTTTGATGTATTCATCATAATTGAATGATGTAAGAAGCAATTTCGTTCTAAATTGAATACTGGGTATTTAATTGGATAAGGATCAATAGCGTATTCATGAAAAAATACTCCCAAATAATGCATAATTTTGAGAAACATTCGAAAAACTTTAAAGGTGATACCGAGTAAACCTTGAGAGATAGATATATGTTTTCGCGGACTTTTTTGTAGAACTATTGAAGAGGTACATTTCCGTCATACATTGTTACCATGTACGTCTTACGGTTTTTGCAGCGCACCTGAAAATAGCTGATTTTGGTACTCATATTTTTTATCATTGAAGTTATAATAGGTTTCCTCAATTTCTCGGGTGAAAAGTATAGCCTATGTTACTCAGTGATAGTGTAGCATTCTAAGGGTGAAAGAATTATTGAAATCGGTCAAGTAGTTCATGAGTTAACTCGTATCAAACTCACAAACATACAAATCTTTCCTCTTTATAATATTATTATAGAAGTATGGATATAGATATCGAGCCTTGCACGGATTTTTCGGATGCGATCTTTGTCGCCTCTTCACGATCAACACAAATAACTTACGAGGACATCCATTCAAGTTGTACCACGAAAACTACCGTACGTCACAGAGGCAGAACTTCTTATCCAACAAGATCTTGGACCGATGGAATTCACTTCCCGAACTCATTGTTGATGCACCCAGTGTAAATTCTTTCAAGAACCAGCTCGATAGACTATAAGTTGAGTATAGTTGTAATGTTTCTGTTTCTATTTTCTCATATACATACTTTTTGTGTTTATCTTGAGAGTTTATAGGCCTTCTCTCTTCTACTGTTTTAATAATAATAATAATTTATATGATAGGGCCTTTTTGATTTCATCTACACCTGAAATTAGAAATAATGAAATTTCCTTCATTAAAAAGTTCCCACTAGATAATAAATATCCACCAAATTTGACAGAAAGAACAATTTCAAATTTAGAACGAAATATCTAATCAAAATTCTAATGATGATCAGGTACAAACAGAAAACTGTCAAGACAACCAAATTTGTTGAACGTCATTCCTTATATTCCTGGCCTTTCAGAGAAAATAAGAAGAATTGGTTCAAATTCACATTAAGAATGTTTTCAAAAACACAAAATGATTTGAGATCAGAAAACGAAACCAATGAATGAGACACAAACATAAAAAAATGTGTTACAATATTCCTGTATAGCGGAAAATATTATGGACAGAAGGAGACATCAAGACCTTTGAAGATTGAGGAAAACGGGAACATTAAGAACAACATCAAAATAGAAAACATTACAAGATCACAAATCGCTGATCGTATACAGGGTGTCCCATTACTCGACGTCAACCCGGAACCGGGTGAAAAGGCAAGTAATGCTGGTTGTCAGAAAAATATAAAAAAAATCTAAGTTGCATGATTTTAAAATAATGCGCATTTAAAAAAACACGCAAAATTCCACACCCTGTGACAGTCTTTTCGCTCCTGTTGCCACAAATATCAACTTTTTCCAACTTTTTTCTTTGCTGTGTAACCTTGAATAATGCTTGTCTAAACTGTAATCAAAATTTTGATACCAGCTGCTCTAGGTTTCATAAAAATAGGGCTTACTTCTCAGAAAAAAAATTCGAAATAAACAATTGCCTAGTTTCAACTGACTGTATTGAAAAAAATGTACTACGTAGGTTTGGCATGTTTTTTCAAAAGTTGGCGCATTTAGTGAGGATTCCAAAATGGTATAATACTTGTTTAATTGTAGCTGCCGTAGTTCAATTTTTTTCGATTGCCTTTGAATACACTTTTTCGTTAACTGCTTCCCAGTAATAGAGTCCAATGGATTCAAGTCCGGTGAACGGCCGGCCACGAGATTGGACCAGAAAGTCCGATCCATCTTCCGGGAAAAAATGTTATCAGAAAAAAAAAATTCCAGAGAAATAATTTTTCCAGAAAAAATTTTTCCTGAGAAATTTCTCTGAAATTTTTTTTTCTGGTAACATTTTTTCCCGGAAGATGGATCGACGTTCTTCTGTGGTCCAATCTCGTGGCCGGCCCGTTCACCGGACTTGAATCCATTGGACTCTATTACTGGGAAGCAGTTAACGAAAAAGTGTATTCAAAGGCAATCGAAAATAAATTTGAACTACGGCAGCTACAATTAAACAAGTATTATACCATTTTGGAATCCTCACTAAATGCGCCAACTTTTGAAAAAACATGCCAAACCTACGTAGTACATTTTTTTTTCAATACAGTCAGTTGAAACTAGGCAATTGTTTATTTCGAATTTTTTCCGAGAAGTAAGCCCTATTTTATGAAACCTAGAGCAGCTGGTATCAAAATTTTGATTACAGTTTAGACAAGCATTATTCAAGGTTACACAGCAAAGAAAAAAGTTGAAAAAAGTTGATATTTGTGGCAACAGGAGCGAAAAGACTGTCACAGGGTGTGGAATTTTGCGTGTTTTTTAAATGCGCATTATTTTAAAATCATGCAACTTAGATTTTTTTATATTTTTCTGACAACCAGCATTACTTGCCTTTTCACCCGGTTCCGGGTTGACGTCGAGTAATGGGACACCCTGTATGTTCAAATAGCGAAGATATATGGACGAAACGGAATCCAACACAAAGATTCTAATGACAGGACCTGATATGTAATTATACAGGGAAAATTAAGGAATTTCACATGTATTTGTTAGATGGAAGTAGATAATTTGGCCAATTTTTCTGTTGGCATAGATCGTATTTGGAATGATTATTGACGAAAGAAAATTACATCAGGAAAATTCAAAAATTAAATAAATCAACATCTCTATGTGTTGACAACTTTCAATGTCGTTTAGATTGCAAATGAAAACCACACAATTCTGAAGATTGACAATTTTGTCTGAAGAAGGTGTCTGATATAGACACCGAAACGTTACAATCCTTTTCATTTATTTCCTTTTTTAGTTTTACTGTTAGGCAACAATTTTTTACAAACCAATTTGCTCCTGACAAATCAGTGCAAAGATTTTCGCAGTAGCACTTCATCTTAATAAATTTTTTTTATTATTTCTGTTTCAGAGACTGGAAGTGAAAACCTTTAAAGTTCTTTAGAAATGCAGAATCCTCCCAGAATATATTTCAATCGATTTCTGAAAATAATTGAACTATTTCATTATTTTGTTGCCAAATATTTTTCTTCTGAGAAAATGAATTCGTTCCATAATGTTAATTTAAACACGCTGTTTGTTTTTTATGGTAACTGGAAACTTTTCAGCCAATTCAAATCATCGAGAAAAAATCTACCTCTTCCTTCTTCTTCTTCTTATGTCTCTTCAAAAACCTGAACGCATCCAGCTGTTGCACGCTATCACCTAGTTTCTTCGATAAGGCGATGACGTCACTTCTACACAGTGAATCCGCACAGGGCATTTCTCAATTTCTCATAACATAAGGTAAATATAAATAAACACACTAATCACTGTCACTGCTCATTCGCGATTCGAGCAATCGTCAACAATCTAGAACTGAACCAACTAAAACTAGTTTTTTTCAATCGCGAATAGGTAAGAAGCTATTAACCTGATTATACAACACAATCAGCCATTTGTTGTTCGATGGATGATGATGGCAATGGCCTAAAGAAGATTAGCACTCATGAATACGATTTTACACGACCGAGAATGGGTGAAAACTGTTAGATTCGGTTTGGAATCTTACTTTCGTGATATCTGAACGATCTTATCTGTGCAACACTGGAACCGTGTATTAACAGATAAAACTATATAAAATGGTTGAATAAATAGAGTGTTATTATCCGGTTATTTGATAAATGTTCGTCTTCTTATTAATCACTATCGAACACAATGGGAGAAGCGAACGGAATGCACAGAGTGGCCCATATTGTTTATACTTCGCGACACTCAATATTGCTTATCACCCAAACAACGAAATTTCACTTAATTCCAGAGATTTTAATGGGAGAATCGATGAGTACGACTGTGTCTGTCCGCGCTACAATGATATTCTTTCAAGAACTAGAACAGTCAAAACCATAGACATAGGTCAAAACCCTCAATGTTATGGATACATACCCTGCCTTAAGAAGTCATTGTTATGTCAGGTAGTGAAATACATGCCGAAATATTTCTTTTGCCCGTGGCCGAGAAATTTCAATAAGAGATGTCAAGAATCTCGGTTATGGTGTACGGGATGCTGAGAGCAATGAAGCATATCAAATCATGCTTATCAGAAAATTCAATGAAAATTTAACACAAGCCCTGAGCTGGAGCTTTTGAGTGCAGAATCTCAGCACAATCGGAATTATATTCTGAAAATCATTCAGAAAATTAAATATGTAAAAAATATAAATTAAAAATAATTTAATTCTATGGTTCTGATGATGCGATCCTCTTGAAATTTTGCATGAACATTCAGTATATCAAATTTCATTCACGAAATGAGTTTCATCTGAATTGGATATTCTGTTATGGAAATATGAAAATTCTTCTTTCAATATCCAACCGAATTTTTCATGGCTTAACACTAAGGCCATACAATTTTGCATGAAAATTCAGTATATTAGTTTACATTCACCAAAAAAATTTCACTCGAATCGGATATCTTGTTAAGGAAGAGAGATTCTTCTTTTCAATATGCCAATTGAATTTTCTATGGTTCTGTTAACACAAGGGCCACGAAATTTCGAATGAACATTCAGTATATCGATCTCCATTCAAAAAATAAATTTCACTCGAATCGAATATCTTCTTATGGAATTATGAAGTTTCTTCTTTTCAATATTCCAATTGAATATTTCCCATGCTTCTGTTCACACTATGACCAAAAAAAATTGAAGGAGGCTTGTTATGAGCATCTTGCATTCAGCCGTAACATTTCATTTCGATTTGGGACCCGAACTCATCCTGAAAATTTCAAGTCTCTAGGACAATCCCTCCGTAAGTTATTGTGCTAACGGACGGCCCACGACAAAATAGAATTTACCATGAATTCGTCATCAGGAAGTCTAACCCTATCGCTGCAGACCATTTTCGGCTCTAAATCCGAAAATTACAGACATTGGGCAAAACGATATAGCACTCGTTGAAGTAGAAGGTGTGCTCAAAAGAGTAGAAGTTTGAGCCGTCGGTTGGCCTTGGAAATTTGGCATATTCCACTGTGTATATTAAAATTTTAGGTTATGATGTTTATTTTCTTGTCAGAATGATACGCAATGTCATCAATATTGCATAGTGTTCTCTGGCAACTCGCAAGCTTGTCGGGCGAGGCCGGGTACATTCGGCAACGTTGACTTTATTTTACGTTATAAAAGCAAATACTGCCAACTTCAGATAAATAAACAGACGCCTACTATGCGCTCAAATTTTCGTGAACGGACTATACCGTAGTTTTGATATGACTAATTTCGAAGATACTAGGTGCAAACAATGTTTTTCCAACATATTAACAGATAGTAGGACTGATGAGTTTCATGTTTTAAAAACAGAACGCGTTTGGTTTTGTGATATCTATGCGTTTTATCAATCGTTTTTTAATGATGTGCTTTGGATGATTATTAAAAAGTAGATTTTGCATTATCTTATTTTTTTGGGAAAAGAATATAATTTGTAAGGCTGAGACAGATTATTCGATGAATTTATATTATATTGAATAAAAGACAATAAATTCTCTTCGTACGGTGAATTAACTGTTGAAGGGATCTCGTGAAGTATAGCGGATGTTTTTGTTGAAATGATCAGAATAATCTGGTAAGTACACCACTTGGTGATGCACTTATAGCAAGTTTATCAACATAACACCTGGTCGTTCTAACCTTTTCACAATTTCATTGCGATCATCTAAATTCTCTTTGAGAAGTATTATCGTAATATACAATGGAACTTCCCTATAACGAACGTCTGTATAACGAATTTCGTACAAGACATTGCACTTTGAATCCAAATTCCATGTTAAAAACACCCTCTAAAACGAAGTAAATTCTCTTTATCCACTCCTATAAACTAATTTCTATGTGTAATAGTAGCTACATGGACCTATAATACTAACTGGACGTCGAACTTCCTTACTGTCACGTAGAAAAAAGTGAGGCAAATCGCCGCCATTTGCAGTTTGGAGTGAACCACATATATTTTGATGTTTTATGCCATATGTGCTCGAATTTTGATTGAAACATAGACGTTCCTTTGAAAGAAATGATGAAAAACGAATTCTGTATATTAGTGTTCTGTGAACACTGACATTTCGGTCTATATCAAATAATAATTTTTTTCGATTCGGGTGATTAGTTATTAAAATAATGTACCATTATGATGATTATACACAATAGATTCCTCAAAAACGGTATAACCTCGCTAATTCTAATATTTCAGTTCGTTGAAAAATTGACAACTCTCAAATTAGTCAATTTCACTCCAAACTGCAAATGGCCGCCGTTTGCCTCAAAATTTTTGACATGTTCGCTATCTAGTTAGTATTATAAATCTATGAGTAGCTATAACACAACCATAGACATGTCTATGAACCGAAAAGCGAGTGTTATAATAACACGCGCTAATAAAAATACCTAGGAAAATGAAATTGTTCACAAAAAAAATGAATAAAAAGTAGGATCGATCCGGAAATCTATTTCAGCCATCAAGATAACGTTCTAGCGATTCATTCCAGATTTATTTTTGGAAAACGTAAATTTTTGAAGTTGCGAAAGTACCTACTTGATTTGATTAGTTAGAGACTCTGATTTGATTCCCGACTACAGAGTACAGATGTTTGACGGTTGGACGAAATGTTGTCAATGCTTTTGACAACTGTTCAAAATTTTTTAAATGCAGATTAATTCGAATTTTACTGAAGAAGTCATGGATAAAGTATATTATTCAATTCGCGGTAATGCTCAAAACACACTTGATGAATTACACCACTCGCCTGACGGCTCGTGGTGCAAAATTCATCTGCGTTTGTTTTGACCTGCATTACCGCTCATCGAATAATATACTATTATAACGAAATATTCAAAAAACATCACTCTTTGAATGGGTATTAGTAAGAAGGTATATGGGTGGGTTTTTTTTTCGAAATTTTCCGGACGTATGTAATAATCCCGATCTAAATCCTTACGGCGGGCAGAGATATCCTTCTGAAACAGTTTTAAATACACCCCTAGCTGTTTGGTTTCAATCTAATCATTACGCTAGTGTGAAAAGTTGGGCGAAAATATCTAAAAGCAAGTGCTTAAGTTTGAATGATAAACTTAAATTTATCTCTGATGTCGACCGCGACATTTACGACTATAGAAACAAATTTTTTGTTTAACGAAATTTCTTTATAAATTTTTTTTGTGGATTTAGCACTTTCCTACAAGAAGAACCGATAGTGCCATAAAACAAATCTTTATCATACAAATATTGATGACAATGTAGGAGAACTCTACCAATCTATCTTCCTTCACCCAACAATGAACGCCGTCCCTACTGCTAATTCTTTCGACAGAAAAAGGGTGTCATTCTTATCCGAACGACCTACTTCGCCACAATCTACAGTTGGCGGATATTTCCAACATAACAAGAATTTCCCAGAGGGTTAAATCGAGCGACAACACGTTCACGTTTTCTTCGTTGCGATCAATTTTCCCACTGGTGATAAGGAATTGTAGCTCCCTTGTTCTCTTGGAATAATAAGTGAATATTTCAAAAACAATGGACGAAAAACAAGACAAAAGAACTACTGCAGTAGAGCAGTTCGTTCTCGGAATGAAATGAAAATAGACGAATGTACAGGGGGTCAGATTTTGATGGTTTAGTACTACATCTCCTAAATTGTAAGAGATGGAAGAAAAGTAACATTTATATCGTGTTCTCCATGTTTGAGCGCTCGTTCTATTTGAACGAGTGACATTTTGTCCTAGCCTAGAAATTTTAGATTTTCATGGTGAATTCAGTTCGTTGAACAGTATGATCCATAAAATATAGCTATTCGAAAATTTTGTTTTCCTAAATATTTCAGAAAATACGAAACCAATCGAAGTGAAATGTTACGGCCAAATGCAAGATGCTGATAACAAGCCGCATGCAAAATTTTGTGGCCATAGTGTGAACAGAACCAAAGAAAATTCAATTGGAATATTGATAAAAAGAACTTCGTATTTCCATAAAAAGATATCCGATTCGAGTGAAATTTTGTTTATGAATGGAGATCGATATTCTGAATGTTCATCCAAAATTTCGGGGTCATAGTTTTAACAGACCCATGGAAAATTCAATTGGAATATTGAAAGAGGAATCTTTATATTTTTATAACAGAATATCCTATTCGAGTGAAATTTATTTTGAGAATGAAAACTACTATACTGAATGTTGATGCAAAATTTCAAAGGGTTCGCATCATCAGAACTATAGAATTAAATTTTTGTTATTTTTCATTCGTTACATTCATTTCCTTTTTTGAATAATTTTCAGAATATAATTCCGATTGTGCTGAGATTTTGCATTTATATACTTCTCTGTAACGAACGTTTGTATAACGAATTTTGTACACGACATTGCACCTTGAATCCAAATCCTATGTTAAAAGCACCCTCTGAAATGAAGTAAATTCTCTCTATAATGAAATATTCAAAGAAAATCACTCTTTGAATGGGTATTGGTAGAAGGTATAAGGGTGGGGTTTTTCCGTTATTTTTCCGGACGTACGTAATAAATCCAGACCTAAATCATTACAGCGGGCAGAGAGATCCTTCTGAAACAGTTTTAAATATACCCCTGGCTGTTTGGTTTCAATCTTACCATTGAGCTAGTGTGAAAAGTTGTGCAAAAATTGAATTTATCAGTGAAGTCGACCGCGACATTGCCCACTATAGAAACAAATTTTCTGTATAACGAAATTTCTTCACAAATAATTGTTTTTCGGATTTAGCGCTTACGTTATAGGGAAGTTCCACTGTATTTGTTATCAATCCCATATAAAATATTGAGGTAATAACCTTATTGCTCCACCAAAGAACGAGCACTAAAAAGCTCCTGCTCAGGGCTTTTCTTAATTTTTTTTAATTCACTTTATTACTGTTGAAATAATTTCAATCCATTCAACAAATGCGCGAACATCGATTTTACCTCGAATCCTCTACTACCATTCTTCCAAAATTTCATTCCAAATTTTCAGGAATCTGTTCTCAAGAACCCTATAAAAATTCCGGAAGCGCCTGGTTTTTCCGATACTTCAAAATTCCTTTTTCCCCTTCAAAACCGCAAAAGCTCAAGGCCACATACATATTAATCCCTGTAAGCATCCTGGAAATGTCTTTGTACCTACATACACAGCTTCTACCTATGTTAACCCCCTACGTGATCTCTTCAAGCTTCAATGCCTGGATTACCGATCCAGATTATCCTGGTGGAACAGTATTTGCAAAGCGAAATCGTTTCAGTTCCGGCTGTTTCATCTAAATCGAAATAATCGAACTGTTCAAATCCTTTCGGACTTGTAAAGATCCAATTTCATTACAAAAGTGGTTCACAAAATACAGGTGACCAGAATTGTTGTTGATCCCTGAACCATTGTATGAAGTGTACAATGCCTTAGTCACAACTTTTTTACTCCTATCACATCAACTTATTGGGTGAAAGCTATAGTGATTGATACCTTAAGAGCATGGATACTTTCAGTAGACGAATTCGGTTCCTTATTTTACTGAAACAGTATGGTTATTATTGCGAAACTATAGTTGAATGTTGCAATTTCGTCAAAATTAAATATTTGATAGTCATTGACATAATTTCATCTAACTTTTGCATCAATTTTGATTATGATATCATCCTGCTTTCTCTCAATCATACATTCTCATTATATGGTTCATTGAGACAATCATACTGAAAATAATAGAGATAATAGTATAAGTGATCTCCACATATTACATATGTAATGTTTTATTGGTGCTATCCAGAGTTTTTCATCTGTTTCCCCATATTTCAGAATGTTTAATTTCTATTTGAGTCCTCAGGTTATCATTCTGAAAACGGTATCATTAGATATTTGGCGCGGGATTTTGCCGTAGTGCCAATTAGTATATATTTGTACTCAAGAATAGTGACTGCACATAATTGCGTATATTTTCAGATTTTGTTCTGTTTCATATTCATTAGAAGTTTTCTATTGGTTGGAAGGTTCCAAGGAATATATAATTGATGTAAGTAAACCCTTCAATGATTTATATATTAAGGTTAAAGCCTATGTTAATCACTGTTCGATGTAATATTATTGACACAGTTATTGAAATGGTTTAAACTTAATATTTAAATCGTTGAAAGTTTAGTTACATCAATTAAAAATTCCTTGGAACCTTCCAAATAATAGACAACTTCTAACGAATATGAAATATAAAAAAATCCTTAAGTAAGTAAACATATACACTTATTGACACTACTGCAAAATCTCACGCCAACTATCTAATGATGCCGTTTTCAGGATGATAACCTGAGGAAATTGAACTTGACCCAAATAGAAATAAAACATTCTGAAATAGGTAGAGAAGGATGAAAAAACCTTAGATGGCACCAATAGTTTATTACATCGGTATATACAGGGTGTTTCATCATAAACTGGACAAACATATATTTTCGTGTAGAGGACATCGGGAGAATCATTTTTGCCTTATACTATATATTTCGTTTTCGAAGCATATGCGAGATACAGGGTGTCAAACGTCATTTTTGAGCAAGATTCTTATGAGTGTGGTCAGTTATGTATAACACCTATAGTAACGGTTTTTGGTCAAATCTCAGTATTTTTGGGTCCTCTATTCAGAAAAGTTGACGAACTCCGAAAAAAAAATTACAAAATGGCGGAAGACCTGCAATGTTTCAAATTTTTCTAAGCGGTTGTCAAATCGAACACAATTTTTTTTGTAAAAAAAAATTGTGTTCGATTTTTGAAAAATTTTTTTCACAGAAACTCTTAGAGAATTGTGTTCATTCAGAAAATAAAAGTCAATTTGACAACCGCTGAAAAAAATTGGGATCATTGCAGGTCTTCCGCCATTTTGTAAATTTTTTTTCAGAGTTGGTCAACTTTTCTGAATAGAGGACCCAAAAATACTGAGATTTGACCAAAAACCGTTACTTTAAGTGTTATACATAACTGACTACACTCATAAGAATCTTGCTCGAAAATGACGTTTGACACCCTGTAGCTCGCTTATGCTTCGAAAACGGGATATATAGTATAAGGCAAAAATGATTCTCCCGATGTCTTCTACACGAAAATATATGTTTGTCCAGTTTATGATGAAACACCCTGTATGTGCACAGTGTCAATCACTATCAGGGTGTCAACAACTGAACTTCTCAACCTAATTCTATTCATGTAAACATGAAAAAGTTATTAAATGAATGAGTTTCGTTTGAAAATTTAAGTATTGTAAGATTTTTATTTTCATTTGTCAGGTTGAGATTGTTCCTCGTCCTTGGTTTTGAAGTATCAGGAAAAATTTAAGGATGTACGATTTGGCTGATTAACGAACTTAACCCCGGCATTTGGGAACCGAACTCACCCTGAAAATCGCAAGTCCCTAGGACAATCCCTTCGAAAGTTATCGTGCTAACGAACGGCCACATTGACAGAATCGAATTTGACCACGAATTTGTAATCAGGGAATCGAACCATATCGTTTGAGATCATTTTTGGCTCAAAACTAGAAAATGAAAAAAATAGTCATCAATGACTCCTAAATAACCGAAATTATTCGCTTCATAAAAAAACATTTTTGAAGACATATCCAGACTTTCACGTATATTCTACCTATGAATTTCTTTCACGTTTCGTTAGAAGGGTATCTAGTAAGTCAACGGATGAACATTATTTTTCTCACCTCGAATTTTTCATTTGTGACTTCAATAACAGAGTCGTTTGGGACCATATTCGACACAAAGAAACAGACATTTGGGCGGAACTAAAGCTCCTCACTATCCTCACATTAACAAACCGCAATATCAACTGAAATTCTGACTTTTGATTATTCAATGTGATCGGAATTTTGTATAACCCAGTGCAGATCCTTTTTGCCGTTATTTGCAATTCGTCTATTTGTAACAAGATGATAGAATCTCATACAAGTAATGTGTACCTTCTTAGAATCATATCTGAAATAGAATTTCATCGTTTCATGAGGGAAATTAGCAACTCAAGAGTGTTTACAAACATAACAGTGAATTCAACATGATACTGTTAGGTTAAATGAAGAAATTGTGGGTTTGTTGAAACTACATATGTATATCGAAGTGATTAGAGCTACTATGTGAATTAAACTCTATTCACTGATGTCGACTATAAACGACAATGTAAGAATGAGACATACACGTGTACCGGGGTTTTCACTATAATTTGACCCCCCCTTTAACTTTGTTACTGAAGGAGATACAGGAAAATGTTTCATACAAAAATTTCACGAAATCGACTGAGGTTTTTTGATATGACTCCACAAACTGAAATATATACAGGGTGGCCAACATATTGATGGCAACTTCATTTTTTCAAATGGAACATCCTGTATATTTTTCCATGTTTGGCTAGCTCTTTTTCTCCTGATTTCGAATATGTACCATATGTTGGTCTATCTCCTTTATTCTGAGAACCACAGAGTTTCAAATTTTAAGAACCCCGGTCAAGATCTGTAATCATTTTACAAGTGGCAGAGTGCTTTTACTGAAAATGCTCATTTTTGGAGTTATAATAACGTCAATGGGAAGATATACAGGGTGAACAACATTGAATGCAACTATATTTTTTCAAATGGGACATCCTGTCTTGTATATTCTTCCTTTTTTTGATAGGCTATTTCCTCCTGATCTCGAATATAATGCGTATGTGGATGTCTCTTCAAATTTCAGAGTTTCAAAGTTTTGAAATGATGACACCGAATAAAAAAATATGTAAAATATACCTCTACGAAATTCTTTATATCCAAACAATCTACTTAAAAGTATTATTTTAGAATGAATACTTAACAATTACATAACCAGTGAAAAATGATAAACTATGGTAGTATGAAGAATAACATCAACTGAAGACATTGCTCAAAATGACCACTTTCATTTAATACACAGAGTTCATAAGGTTGTCTCAAGTTTTTTAGACTATTTTTGATAGCATTATTATGGCTCTGATTCAAGTCAGAATTTAAAGCTTCAAAATTTGTTTCTAATCATTACAATATTATCATTATTCTTTGTGCGTTGAGGGGATTAGTTGCGAATTATGGGTTTAATATTAGTTGATTTTATATCATTAATATTATTCTCTGCTGTCATTGATTGTCATTATTGTTAAAGTAAATTTTTTCCTTCAGGAACGGCTATAAAAACGTGTCCAACGTTGTTAAAACAGGACTATTTGGTAGCCATAAAATGGGTGTGCCATTACCAATCCAAAGATCAAATTGGCCAATTAAATATTCACGAACTTCCAAAACGCTATGCCAGATGGTTATTGAAATTTGAAACTCTGTGGAGCTCTGAATAAAAGAGATAGACCAACATATGTTACATATTCGAAATTAGGGAAAAAAGAGCTCACCAAATAAGGAAAAAAATAAAGAGTGTTCCTTTTGAAAAAATGAAGTTGCCATCAATATGTTGGTCACCCTGTATATATTTCAGTTTCTGGACTCATATCAAAAAACCTCAGTTGATTTTGTGAAACTTTTATAGGAAACATTTTTTTGTATCTCTTTTAGTAACAAAGTTAAAGGGGGGGTAAAATTATAGTGAAAAACCCGGTACATAGCTACATACTGTGAGTATACAGTGTGTTTCAGAGAAACGTCATCAGAAATCGAAAGGATATTTCTCATACTCTTTTCAAAAAAATATTGAGAAAAGCCCTGAGAAAGAGCTTTTGAGCGCTCGTTCTATTACCTCAAAATTTTTATGGGTCTTGAGATTGACACCGAATATACGAAATGCAGAATCTCAGCACAATCGGAACTAAAACGATGTTCTCGAAGATTACATACTTTTCATTACGATTGAATACGATATCCCTAGTTTAGTAGAGCAGTATATTTAGTATCAATAGGCGTTTTCGGAAACTTACTCAGGGTTACTAACTCGATCCGTTGGGTCACATGACGGATCTACTCGGATGACGGAACTGGGTTCTTAGTTTACGAACACAACAGGTTTAGGATTTGAAGTGACACTCGTAACAATAAAATAACAAAATATTTAATGGATTTATTTTTTCCGTGCAAGTTTATTTTCGGAATGTCTCTAGCTTTGCTTGCATTTATTGGCTTTTGTAAAATATTTCTCATAATTTCTGGTGTGGCCTTCCATGTTTAATGTAATATTTGAGTACCTATGTTAAAGAAGTAGAGAATATATTTTTTCAGTTCCAGTTCATTTACTGATTGTCTCTAGCTTTGCTTGGATTCATTTGCTTCTGTAAAATCTTTCTTATAATTTCTGGTGTGTTATCCTTGAGTACCTATGTTGAAGAAGTGAAGAAGGCTTTAGCTTTAGCGCAGAAAGATCTGCATACAAAGTTATGAAGAAGTTGTTTTCACATAATATTCTCGGCTCATGGAACCATACATTTTAAACTGAGCCAAATTCTCTTTTTTGCCATAATTCTCAGGAATAGAATATATAAAATAACTAAGAAAAGAGTAAAAGACTTATTCCCCCCTTTTTCAAATAGAAAATTTAACTGCAGTGCGCATGCGGTGACTCTACGACCCTGCTCTCGTGTAGGGTTACCATAGATCAACCTCAGTTAGTGGTCGAGTTAATAGCACCGTATTTTCCAAACACGGGTTGGATGTTCGGGTTAGGTAAACGAACGCGAAGGTTAGGGATCGAGTTAACCCGAGTAAGTATACGAAAACGCCTTATCTCAGTCCCATACAAAATTTTGAGGTAATAACGCCCAGAGAGACCTGCTAGGGGTTCTTCTTAAAATTTTTAATGTTGGATTGGCGGTCACTAGAGTCAAGTCAACATTCTGAAACACCTTTACGTAATCATAGAACAGTTGATTGATTCCTCAAGCCGAGCGTCAATAGCAACAAATCCATACCTCTGGAATGTAATTCCAGGTTGTGGTAACGTATCATGATCAAATTTCTATCAGGATCATTCACGCGTAATAAACTGAATAGAGGGCGGTGCAATAGATGTCTAATTAATGTTGAGCACAGCTGCAAATTACGCAGCTCGTTAGTGGAACAGAGAAGCCTTTGTTCTAAACGTATGACAGGATAATGTTTGACAATTCGAATGGCTTTACGTCAACAGGTTATCGGTGTTTATTGGTTTGCCACCAGTTTATTATCTGAAGTGTCTGGCATTCCCTTAGCCAAGTCTAAGGGCATTCCTGATGATAGAGACTTGCAGGGTGTTTCACGTTAACGCTAAGTAACAAAGATTATAGTATAGTATACAGACAGGAAACGACACGACCACAGTGTTTGACTCTGGGTCGAATGTAAACTAATGTTACCATGAAATAGTTGAAAATTTGATCATATTAAAGGGTTTTCCAATAAGAGGTGTTATTTTGATACTCAAAGAAAAATGTCATTTTTTAATATAAATGATCGGATGTTCATTCCATTATAAAGAAGAAGCTTTGCCTTTAATAGTAAAAAATAACATCAGGCAAATGACCACCACAACCGCGCTTACAGGACCATATCCTTTCAATGAAATCTTTGAGGTCCTGAATCGACGCTGGACTATTGGCGTAGACCTTCTCTTTCACGTGACCCCAAAGGAAGAAGTCGCATGGTGTTAAATCACAAGATCTCGGTGGCCAATTGTGGTCACCTCTTCGAGAGATAACACGGTCCGGAAACTTTTCCCGCAAAAGATCAATGGTTTCGTTGCTTGTGTGGCACGTATCGCCGTCTTGTTGAAAGTAAACTTTGTCCAGATCAATACTATCCAATTTCGGCCATACAAAATCATAAATCATCTCTCGATAGCGCAATCCATTCACCGTAGCTGTTGCTCCAGCCTCATTTTCGAAAAAGTAAGGTCCAATGATACCGCCGGACCATAAACCGTACCAAACAGTCTCACGTTGAGAAAAGATAGGCTTTTCAACAATAACTCTAGGGTTTTCCGAGCCCCAAGTGCGACAATTGCTTGTTGACGAAGCCACCGAGGTGGAAATGGGCCTCATCACTGAAGATTATTTTTCGATGGAATTCCGGATTAATTTCATGCATTTCAACGACCCAATCAGCGTCCAGCTTGAGTTCTTGTGCTAATTGAACTTTATAAGCCTCAAGACCCAAATCTTTATGCAAAATACGATGTAATGACGTTTGTGGAATGCCTTATTTCAAAGAACGACGAGGAATGGACAAACCTGGGTTTTCTTCAATACTTTCGGCTACAACAGCAATGTTCTCGGCCGTTCTTGAGCGACGCGCACGGATTTTATTCTTCACATCACTAACTTGTCCCAACAGCTCGAATTTTTCCACAAATTTCACTATTGCGGTCCAACAATGTGCTTCACGACGACCCAAAAATGTTCGAGTTTCTCGAACCATCTCTGCCAAATTTTCACCATTTTATAGTGAATTTTAATAATTTCAATGCGTTCATGAAGCGTGTATCGTTCCATTTTTATTAATGGATTAGTTTTTTACTTGTCAATTGTCAAAAAATGACAGCTTCAAACGTGACATCTACAGAATAGCGGGTTATACAAATAACACCTCTTTTGAAATATCCTTTATTTCATATGTGCATAAATTCTGAGCACAAAATAATTCAGATATTCACAAAATTTCTATTCATGGACATTTTTCAAATGTAAACCTCTATAAATTTCAGTTAAATTCAATTGTCCATTAATTCAGGACAGAGAGAAGTGAAAAAGTAAAGGAAATATTGTGGTGAACTGTAAAACAATATTCGTGAAAAAGTGTCATTATATTCGAATGGAAAAGAGAGAAATTAGATTTTTCCGGACGGAAAATTCCAGAATTGATATGTACATATATTTCTGTATCCCAACATCGAACGCGGTATATGTATATGGAAATGTACCGCCTAAACTCCTCTTTATTTGTACCTATTTCATAGAAAGCCCTCATGAATAGCAGAGGCAGGCCGTTTGACAGTTTTTTTTTATAGAATTCTCTTAGAGAAACCCACTACCGACATGTTTTCTTGGGAAAAGAAATAAAACACTCTTTTATTGATATAAGGTCGGTTTTATCGTGACCTGAATAATTCTTTTTACCATTATATATTTCGATTTTTTTGGAAGAAACGTTCGGCTTCGAAAATAACTGTGAACCATGAAAGAATGTGTCACCACGAAATGCTACAAAGCAAGTAAACTTGGCTGTTTTTGGAACAATAACCCAATCTGTAACTATAATTTGAACGAAACTGCCATAGAACAATTTAATTCGAACACTAATAAATTTAAGAAAAGCCCTGAGCAAGAGCTTTTGAGCGCTCGTTCTTTGGTGGAGCAATAAGACTATTACCTTAAAATTTTATATGGGATTTGAGATTGATACCAAATGTATAAATGCAGAATTCATTTTATTTTAAAGATAAACCCTATACAAACACATAAAATTACTTTTTCCTTAAAAATATAGTAATTGCCAATAAAAATGAGTAAATGAAAAGACAATTCAAAATTCCTGCGGAAATGCTCAATTTTGTCACGTTCTGATGATTACGTCATAATTCAGTTAACACGTTGAGTGCCATGTGAGTCCACGTATGTCTCACCCTATTTTGGGAAGGATGGGCCGCGTGAGACCGTGGGGTCTCACGACCGCTGCTCTACAATGATTTCGTTTATTCCATCAAGGGTCTCGCATTTGCTCGGAAAAGTATTTCTTGCAGTAGAGTATGGCCTACTGCGTAGGAAAGAGCGCTTGGCCTGCAATTTGGAGCGCTTGGCCTGCGATTTTGAATGCTCATTTGACAATAAAAAAAATTTATTTTCATTACAAAAAAAACAATATTTCTCATTACAAATGAAATAACATTTCACATTATAAAGAATAAAATAACATTTCTCATTCAACTCATCACATAAGTCTATAAAATGACAACAAAATAAAATAGAATTAATTTTTCAATTTCGCAGTATGTGTTTCAAAAAACAATCAATGCAAAAGTGTTTGTCACACTGCATGCATTTCTTGGTCGATTGTGGCGTTGTTTGACTCGCTTTATGTCTTCCACAGAAATTTGATGGTAGCAATTGACACACCGACGTCTTTGTTTTCGTCCTAAATCTTTCAATTCGTGAATATTACCCCTATTTTCTTCTTGGATCGCTGGAAAATTTTCGTCACTTTTGATTTTGAGTAGTCTTTCTACATTTTGTTGATATATTAGGTGACCGACGTGCAAGTCTCTACAGGAATTATGTGGGTACACGTTGGTCTCACGTGGCTCGCTGGCATGTTGAGACATTCGAGGGGCCGCGTGAGACCAATGTGTCATCATACATAATCAGCTTCAAAAAAAACGTCAAAATAAAATAAAATCAGTTTTTGATGGATCATATTTGTTAATTGGCACATTGAGAGTAATAAAAATGAAAAACAAAAAAGTGGCCACTGGGACAAGTTTTTCGGATTACATGGTGGCACTCAACGTGTTAACATACTTTGACTTCTGTCAAAGCGAACTGATTTTGCCCGATCCCTTGTGGAAAAGTTCAATCTGAGCCTTCAAAATGAATAGGTCGGTCTGTAAATGCTGAATGAGGTGCTTCTTTTATTTGTAATAATAAATATGAGTTAAAAGTCTGCTACTTACAAAGACAATTTCACGTTTTTAAGCTCCGCTACACAAAAATCCTTGTTTTCAGCAAAGAAACTTGTGACCATAAGGGAATTCATCTTCGGTAAGTTACTACTATTACCCTTGATGAATCCTATCTCCATTATAAAGAAAATTGTAAAGTATCGTTCTTGTAACGAACTAGGTATTCTGTTCTCTTTCAGCTTTCAACTTCGTAAGTTCGAATCATAGATATGATATATTATATATTTACTATGGTTCAAGTCACAGAACCGTGGGTTTCACAAAGCTTGATTGGCCATCAAATCGTTCATATTGAAGTATGTCGATGGTTTATGTCAAAAATGAACTGAAAATTGCAGAGAAATGATGACATTTCAATAATCAAGGTGATCGGAGTTTTGTGGAACCCGGCCTATGAATGTATTTTGTTGATCTGAGCACCGAACATTCGAATTTGCAATGACAATACCTGGAAAGTGACGTAAATTACCTCTGATTGGCGTTCGCAGTCACGTGATAGTTGATAATAAATAACATAATTTAAATCAGCTTTATTTAATTCAACGAGAATAATAAGATCACTAAAATAGTTTTTTAGGATTGCAAAAACTCCCTTCTATGAGGAAAACCTCAATTTATATGAATTCGTAACATGAGTCAACATCCCTATTATATTCTGGAAATTATTCGAAAAATTAAATCAATGTAAAGAACAAATAATTACAAAATTTAATTCTATCGTTCTGAATTCTGATAACGAGATCCTCTTGAAATTTTGCATGAACATTCAGTATACAAGTTTTGATTCACAAGATGAATTTCACTCGAATCAGATATCCTGTTATGGAAATATAAAGATTCTTCTTTTCAATATTCCAATTGATTTTTCTATTTTGCATGAACATTCAGTACATCAATCATTATTTATAAAATAAATTTCATTCGAATCGGATATTTTTTTATGGAAATATGGAGTTTCTTCTTTTCAATATTCCAATTGAATTTTCTATGGTTCTGTTCACACTATGGCCAAAAAATTTTGCATGAAGATTATTATGAGTATCTTGCATATGGCCGCAACATTTCATTTCGATGGGTTTCGTTTTGTCTGAGATATTGAGAGCAGAAATTTTGAATGGCCTCTACGCTTTGGCTGTCTAATTAACTTAACCGAGCTACTTGAGACCCGAAATCACCCTGAAAATTTCAAGTCTCTATCACAATCCCTTCGCTCAAAAAATTTATTAGTCATGAAAAATTAATGTAAGTACCTAGTTCCATACGCACAGGGGCCACCTAAAAGTCGTTGTCTTCATATAATTCCCCGCTGCCATACTATTATGTCACTTTTCATAAGGAAGACACGTTATTGTATCATTTAAACTCCATTTTCATTAACCCTGTACAAACAACTGACTAACTAGTTCGAGACATTCTATTTCGGATATTTGTCCACCCTTTTGAATATTTTATTAAGACGTCTTTGGGTGTAATGATCACCTTTATATTCATCATTTAATTGTTATTAAAATTACGTATGACGCAGTGAGACTCACCTTCCAAAACATCCTTTGTACTATCCAGTTTCCTCATATGATGATAGTATTAAATCTTCTACAATACCCCTTTCTTTGATTAATAGATTTATAATTCAATGATCTCTTGAACTTAAATGCTGAAACGCAATAAACACTGATTTCTAATAAATTCACATGCTGTAATATTCATAGCATTATTATATTTCTGATAAATGATATGTTATCAACATAATTCTGCCATCTTCCTATACTAATGTAGAATTATAATCATCTAATAACGTTGATTTTATGGAAATACAGTGTGTTTGGTCATGACTTAGCGATTATCTAAGGTCATCAAATATACCTAATATTATCGACAAAAGCACCCAAACTTGGACGTTTACCCCCTTAGTTTTGGAGTAGCCCTCATTCTAAATTTACTTTTTTATTTTCGTTGACCCTTCCAAATAATATCGATTTCTGCAGATGTGAAAAAAATGTTTTTTGAAAGATGATACTACCACCTTTCATTGAAATATAACAATATAAAAACATTCAACTTGAAAACGCCATAAAAAAATTCTTTGAAAAGTTCATAGTGAAAATATGTACTGATTTTCTCAGTAAATCTGCAATAGTACAAGAACTAACACATTAAAGTATAATTTTTTCAATAATTTAACACGCAAGGACACAAGCTACAAAACAACATTCACATAATTTCTGTAAGTTACATAATTTGAGAGTTATTGCTGTTCGAACATGACCCTTATTAAAATTGTTAAAACAAAAAAAAACCTCAGTACTTACTGTACTTTCGATAATTTTCAAAGATCAAACAAACAAATTAATCATAAAAATTGCTCAAAATGGCCGCCTCTGCTCTGTAGACAGGCAGTGGCCTTCATGACGACCTGTCTTGTGTCTTTCGCTCGCGTAGTGATCATGTTCGAACAGCAATAACTCTCAAATTATGTAACTTACAGATATGATGTGAGTGTTGTTTTGTAGCTAATATCCTTGCGTGTTAAATCATTGAAAAAAAAATTATACTTCAATGTGCTAGTTCTTGTACAATTGCGGATTTACTGAGAAAATCAGTACATATTTTTACTATGAACTTATAAAAGATTTTTTTTATGGCATTTTCAAATTGAATGTTTCCATATTATGCTTCAATAAAGGTGGTAGTGTCATCTTTCAAAAAACATTTTTTTCACATCTGTAGGACCTTCATGTCCAAAGAAATCGATATCATTTGGAAGGGTCAACGAAAATAAAAAAGTAAATTTTAAAATGGGGGTTACTCCAAAACTAAGGGGGTAAACTTTTAAGTTTGGGTGTATTGTCGATAACATTAGGTATATTTGATGAACTTAAATTATCGCTAAATCATGACCAAACACACTGTATTAGTTTCAATATGATCCATTCTGCCATTGGGTTATAAAATAGGCTCCACCTGGTTCAGCCTTTTTTTAAATCAATCTGAAATTCATACGGGATCATAAAAGTAATCATTCAAAATTTTTCCAAATTTGGCTAGAGGGCGATCGATCATTTGGGCGAATAAAAGTTTTCAAAATAAACCGAAAAGAATTTGTATTCAAAGAAACTGATTATTGATTATCATTATTGCTGAAGTAAATTTTTTCCTTCAGGAACGGCTATAAAAACATGTCCAACGGTGTTAATCGGGACTATTCGGTGGCATAAAATGGGTGCGCCAAAGATCAAATTGCCCACTTAAATATTCACGAACTTTCAAAACGCTATGCCTGATGGTTCTTGAAATTTGAAACTCTGTGGTGCTCAGAATAAGAAAGATAGACCAACATATATTACATATTCGAAATCAGGGGAGAAAGAGCTAACCAAATGTGGAAAAATATACAGGGTGTTCCATTTGAAAAAATGAAGTTGCCATCAATATGTTGGCCACCCTGTATATATTTCAGTTTGTGGAGTCATATCAAAAAACCTCAGCTGATTTCGTGAAACTTTTATACGAAACATTTTTTTGTATCTCCTTTAGTAACAAAGTTAAAGGGGGGGTCAAATTATAGTGAAAAACCCGGTACCTAATTGAAGAAAAATTGTAAAATTTAATGAATTATCAACTTAAATTTAGTCTGTATCATTTGAAATTGAATATTTGGAGGTGCACATGTGATCAATGCAAAATATTCGAACCTAAAGCAATGTTAAACGAAAAATTGCAACGTTTTTGTGGAAATATTCTTAAGCTTTAACATATAACTTACCCTCCAATACTATTAGTCAATAGTATCCACACTGTCAACTAAAAGAAATGCACTATAGCCTACAAAATTCGAAAGCTGATATTTTGTCGTCTACACTTGCTTGCATTTTAAAATCAAAATTATAATGAAGTGTTTCGCTATTCATCTATGATAACATGCTCAAATATGGTCGCTGATATGATATAAAGCCTAATATAACTTCGAACTCAATACTGATGAAAGCAAACTACTGCTTTCAACTATAGACTTACTCTAGTCCTGGGCTTTTCTGTATAGCCGTAGGAATGCTGCAAGATATAAATGATTAATACAATAATTCATTATGGCGATATCATTGTGTGAAACTCAGTAATTAATTAGACTCGTGTCGATGAGGAATCGATTGATTGAATTTAACAATAAGAAATGGTGAACAATGGACGATATTACTACTATTAATTAGTGTTATCTGAACTAATGACTGGTGGTGCCATTAAAAATTATAAAATGGTTCAAGTTTTAGTACTCAAATTTTATTCAGATGTTGGCAAGTTCAACTGAAATAACAGTGCTGAGTTAATCGTTTGTTGAAACCAATTTTTATTTTAGTTTTTGTAAACAACTTTGATATGTACTTATTTGAATTATACCAGTAGACTTTATTTGAGAATATGAATATAATATGTGAGAAATGAATATATAATAATGATATTTTCAGGATTGAATGATTTTATAAATCAGAATAATTCAGTTGAATTTTGCTTTTAGCAGGAAAGATTTGGGATAGTTCTGATTTCTCTCATTTTATACACTACCGGAAAAAATTAAAGGATCAAAAAAAAATTCAAAATTTTTCGGCAATTTTCAACATGCCGTAACTTTGAGAGGAATGGTCGTACAAGGAATTTGAAATGAGAAAATTGTAGCTCCAATTGTAACTTGTTTTCGGATTAGAACTACAAAAATTTTAAGTTTCAGTGGTTTTCGAGTATCGATAGAAAAATCAGTAAGTAACAAAAAAATTCTCAAAATTTAACCCTTTTTTTTTCTTGTCTACAAGCGTGGAAATTTTATTTTTGCATAATCGTTATAATGATGGGATACTTGGTTAATTCAGCTTTAATTTATTTTTTTATTGACCTCAATACGTCCAATTCTCGTCGAGATATCGGTCTTCAAATGGAAAAGGATCCATTTGTCTTTGATTATCGATTTCTCAGCAGCCAATGATCGCACAGAAAATGAAGGAGGGTTTCAAGACCTTAAATGAACACCCATTAATGACACCATTGCTTATTCATAGAATTTTTTTTCTTCATGTCGCATCAATATAAAAATTCAACAAAAAAAGGGCTTTTGGTGGTTTCTTGGAAATCTACCGATGGATCGAAATAGTGAGGAAACCAATAATGTTAAGTTTGACTTTCACAGTTCAATATGTTGATAAGAACCTTACGAAGAGCCAACTCAATCCAGCTAGCCGTTTTTTTGTTTGACTCGATTGAATTTTTGAAAAAAAATAAGGATCACGTTTTTTGCTCTGAGAAGCCCATAATCTTTAAAAAAGGCAAAAACGAATTTTCTCGAGCATTTTCCACATTTTGATTGCAGAAAGTACATAAATTTCAAAAAAAGAAAAATAAAATAAACTAACAAATAACATTTTTATTGATTTAATAACGGGTATTGCCACCCCTGTTTTCAATAACGGCTCTCAAACAAATGGATCCTTTTCCATTTGAAGACCGATATCTCGGCGAGAAGTGGACGTATTGTGGTCGATAGAAAAATCAATTAAAGCTGAATTAACAAAGAATCCCATTAATATAACGATTATGCAAAAGTAAAATTTCCACGCTCGTAGACAAGAAAAATAAAACTGGTAAAATTTTGAGAATCTTTTTGTTGCTGATTTTTCTATCATTACTCGAAACCACTGAAACTTTAAATTTTTGGAGTTCTAATCCAAAAACTAGACACTTGGAGCTACAATTTCCTTCTTTTAAATTTCTTGTACGACCATTCCTCTCAAAGTTACGGCATGTTGAAAATTACCGAAAAATTTGGAATTTTTTTTTTGATCCTTTAATTTTTTCCAGTAGTGTAGTTGAAAATGAGCTATTTTTTATGAGTCAATAAATGAAAAAAGAAGAAATTCCATGGTTTCAATCCTCTTGAAATTTTGCATGAACATTCACCTATATCAGTTTCTATTCACAAAATAAATTTCACTCGAATCGGATATCTTGTTAGGCAATATAAAGATTCTTCCTTCAATATTCCAATTGAATTTTCTATGATTCTGTACACATTATGGTCACACAATTTTGCATAAGGCTTATTATGAGCATCTTGCATTTGGCCGCAACATTTCATTTTTATTGGTTTCCTTTTTCTGAGACATTGAGGAAAAAAACAAAACCAATCGAAATGAAATGTTGCAAGATGCTCATTAGAAGCTTCATGCAAAATTTGGTGCCTTTAGTGTGAAAAGAGCCATAGAAAATTCAATTGGAATATTGGAAAGAAGAAACTTCATATTTCCCTAAAAAGATGTCCGATTCGAGTGAAATTTATTTTGTGAATAGAGACTGATAGACTGAATGTTCATGCAAAATTTCAAGAGGATCGCATTATCTGAACAATAGCATTCAATTTTGTTTCAATTATTGATTTTTCATATTTCATTTCTGGAATAATTTTCAGAACACAGTCTTCCACAAAGTTTTGAGGTTATAGCATAGCATTATTGCTTCCCCAATGAACGAGAGTTCAGAAGCTCCTACTTTTCTAAAATTTTATAATTTAAATTATTACGTTTCAATAACTATCATGATACAGAAACATTAGTCTCCTTAGTGTTTAGTGAGCCTTCCTCATATTCTGAAAGCTCATATCGTATTCGGTCCATCATTTGGCCATTTGGGAGATTCATTTTATGTCTGATAGATTGACAAATATACAATTTTTATTTTACCGCTCGAAAACTTCCATTATCATCATTAAACATGAAAGAAATCACATGCTAAGCGAACTTAATTGATTCGTCCAATACTTGACGCTTGGATGATTCAGATCATTGGAAAGCTTCAATTAGCGTCAATTGAGTTGTACAAAATATAAATGCTGATGGTTGTATTTTCTGATGATCACTTTCAAAGTAGAAGAAGAATTTATTTAACATTCGTGTCTTAATTGAAATTTATATGGGAACTTAGTTTGCTAACTGTCAGTTATTCAGATATCGATTGAAATATAATTTGAGAAGATTCTGCATTTCTTAAAAACTTTTTTTGGGTTTTCACTCCCAGTCTCTGAAACAGAAACAATTAAAATTTTCAAATAAAAAGAAAGACTTCTGCGTAAATTATTTCCCTAATTTGTCAGGAGCGAATTGGTTTTGAAAAAATTGTTGCCTAACAGTAAAACAAAAAAAGGAAATAAATGAAAAGAATAATGTAACCTTTCGGTGTCTATATCAGACTCTTTTTTCATACGAACTTGGAAAATCTTTGGAATTGTGACCTTCGATGTTTATTAAACTACTAACGAAAAAGACACAATTCCAAAGATTTTCCAAGTTCGTCTGAAAAAGGAGTCTGATGTAGACACCGAAAAATTACGTTATTTATTTATTTCCTTTTTAGTTTTACTGTTAGGCCACAATTTTTTCACAACCAATTTGCTCCTAACAAATTAGTGCAAATATTTCCGCAAGAGCATTTCATCTTAATTAATAGTTTTTAATCAACTAGGTTATTAAAGACAGCGACTAATGGTCGAGATATTTTAATGCGTGAGCGGAGCGAACGTGTTAATAGTTCGAGAGTTCGCTCGATTAATAACCGAGATGATTACAAGATTTTTCCGACGATCTCAATATGATTTCTGTATGAATTCGTGATTGAAAAACATTCCCATTTTGCACAAAATTTACATTTGACATCATAAAATTTCTATGTAGGTATCTATGTTCCAGTACAGTTTTGACATTTCTCGTAGTGCTTCTGAATAATTTGTGAATGGTTGTCATGGGGATAGCACATTAAAATAGCCAAAATATTGAGCATTAATAGGTATTCAATAAACTAGGTTATTAAAGACAGCGACTAATGGTCAAGATATTTTAAAGCGTGAGCGGAGCGAACGCTTTAATAGTTCGAGACCATTAGTCGCTCGATTAATAACTGAGTTTATTACAAGATTTTTCCGACGATCTCAATATGATATGTGAATGAATTCTTGATTGAAATACATTTTCATTCTGCACAAGACATACATTTGTCCTAATGAAATTTCTATGTATCTATGTTCCAGTAGAGTTTTGACATTTCTCGTAGTGCTTCTGAATACTTTGTGAACGGTTGCCATGAGGATTGCACATTAAAATAGCCCAAAAGTTGAGCATTAAAATGGGTCGTTAATGATCAATTTCGTACACGTTAAAATCAACTTTTATTTCGAGGTCGGCGGAAAAATGGGTCATTAATGATCAATTTCGTACACATTAAAATCACCTTTTATTTCGAGGTCAGCGGAAAAATGGGTCATTAATGATCAATTTAGTACACATTAAAATCACCTTTTATTTCGAGGTCGGCGGAAAAAATTTTTAATTGTTTCTGTGTCAGAGAATGGGAGTGAAAATCCAAAAAAAGTCCTACCCAGTAGGTTAAACAGACAGTCATATCGCTGTTCTTCGGATGAAAGTTTACCAAATATTTCAATCCATAACTTATTTTGGAACACTTGTATACAAAATGGACATTTTGATATTGTTTTATAAGCATTAGGTCCAAATGGATCCAAATTAGAAAATAAGAGGCAATTTTCAGTCGAAAATCACAAATATTTGGTCGAATCCATCAAACATTCGTAAAAATGTTCTGAAAAATTGTCAACGTTTTTCATCCGATGATTTCCAAGAACAAAGAAAATAAATAGCAGCGGAAATCTCTAGGATTATTCTTTTTTTGTTGCCGGATTCCACAGGTTTATTATAAATCGAGAATACATCAAACGATAATTTACCATGGCCGCTGAACACACATCAGGATCATTTGAGCATTACTGGAATGAATTGTAGCCAAGGGCATCATTCCGGGATTTACTCACAATACACCCCAGGGATACTTGCGACCCCCAGCAAGTAACCGTTATGGATGTTTTCGCGGAATTGCAGAATCAACATTATGAAACAGCGTTGTTGAATGAATGAATGCAAAAAAAATGTTTTTTCGAGTTATTAGAGAGATGTAGGTCGATAGGAATTTTTATTTTTGAGCGCTCGTTCTACTTAAACGAGTGCAATATCGTTTTGCCCAAACATTTATTATTTTCAAATTTTGAGCCGAAAATGATCTCACACGATAGGGTTCGACTCCCTAATGACGAAATTGTGGTCAAATTCAATTCTGTCCGTGGGGCCGCCCGTTAGCACAATAACTTTCGAAGGGATTGTCCTAGAGACTTGACAGTTCAGTCAAACTGTACAGGGTGTTCCATAAAATATGGTCTTAAAAAATTTTTCTTCCTCAATATCTCAGACAAAACGGAACCAATCGAAATGAAATGTTGCGGCCATATGCAAGATGCTCATAATAAGCTTCTTGCAAAAATTTTGTGACCATAGTGTTAACAGAACCAAAGAAAATTCGATTGAAATATTGAAAAGAAGAAACTTTCCATAAGAAAATATATGATTAGGATGACATTCATTTTATAAATAAAGATTGATACACTGAATGTTTATGCAGAATTCTGTGGCCATAGTGTTAACAGAACCATAGAAAATTCAATTGGAATATTAAAAAAAGGATCTTTATATTTCCATAACACCTATGGGATTACTTAGGGAGAGCAGTATCCAGTCGCCAAAACTCAAAATCAACTTTTCAGGAATTGCGTTTAACTCTTGAGGAAAAATGGACCGATAAGCGTTAAAATTTCATTTATGACTTAATTTGTGGGATGCCTTTCCGTATTAGGCAGTTGATTAAAAGAAGAGAGATTAATATGGACTGTTGAAATTGGGTTCAATAGTGGAATATCTCATTAATCAAAAATAAATTATCGATATATTCAGATTTTTTTCATATTTCCTTTTCTGTCTTATCTTGCATAAAGCAAAGAATAACAAACAGATTTTTTTCATCAAATATGTTGCACAATAGAGGAAATATTCTCATTTTCAGACCACAATACAGTGGAACCTCCCTATAACGAAGGTCTGTATAACGAATTTCTCTGTATAACGAATTTCGTGCAAGACATTGCACCTTGAATACAAATTCCATGTTAAAAACACCCTCTGAAACGAAGAAAATTCTCTCTATAGCGAAATATTCAAAGAACGTCACTCTTTGAATGGATATAGGTAATGAATCCCGACCTTAAACTAAATCATTACGGCAGGCAGAGAGATCCTTCTGAAACAGTTTTAAATACATGTTTGGTTTCAATCTAACCATTACGCTAGTGTGAAAGTTGTGCGACAATGTCGAAAAAGAAGTGCTTAAGTTGGAATGATAAACTTAAATTTATTAGTGAAATCGACCGCGACATTGCCGACTATAGAAACAAATTTTCTGTATAACGAAATTTCTTTATAACGAATTATTTTTGCGGATTTAGCACTTTAGTTATAGGGAAGTTCCACTGTATTTAGATTTTTTCAATTTTTTTTTATTCTGTATGCAGCAAAGAGTAAAACAAATATTTTCCATCGAATATATTGCAATTAAAATAAAGGAAATTGTTAAGCCGTGAATGTACCACACCTCTTAGAGAAAATTGTTCCGATTGCTGGCGCCTCCTACGGCCGCGGAATGAACCCGGTCGGTAAACAAACATCGCCATTAATTAAAAATTTTCTCTGAGTATCGAACTGTGCTCTTATATTCGAAAAGTGATCAAACCTAAGTTTTTGGTTATTCAAAAAATTCACATATCATCTTCTGATAAGCACCTATTTCACTTCCATCTGCTCTTCTGTTAAAAACCGATTAAGCAATTCCGAGTGAAGTGTGTGATACTCTAACAGTTAAGTGATAACCACAAAGCCGGTGCAGAAAAGGTTAATCATCCCTTTTCCCTATCTTCAACCACGTTCTGCTACCAGATTGGGGGTGAATTCACAGACACCTTATCTTTCAACTCTCGAGGTAAGTGCACACAAATATTCATTCTGTAAATTGCTCAATCTTGTAATAATTGTCATCTGAAATTGGTTGTAGTCATTTGCAACCACTTAGAAATATTCATCTTATTTCCAGAACAAAATCTAATCATGACGATGTATTATCAACCGTTTTGCCCATGGTCACTTTTCACATAATATTTTCATTGGACTGTTAGGACTTTGCTATCATTTACTCCCTCACTATGTTTAATTCGATGCCACTCAAATTGTCATCATATGCCTTCCAAAATTTCAGCTGCTGAATATGTTCACTACTCAGAGACAACCTCAAATTCAATTGTTATATCACACGAATTCCCAATATCCTGCTTTCAACAGAACATCAAAATCGAAAATGAAATACTCTGCACATCAATCGCAACCGATATTGTTTCCTCGACATGAACGTCAAATTTTGTCACTTCAACAGCAAGCTGGGTGTTGAAAATGTATTGAATGGAACCGTTTGGATGGGAATTCTCGGAAAAAGAACAGAAGTGAATCCATATTTGCATTCATTTCAGGGTTGAAATTCTTTTCATGCTTTTCGAGTCCAATTACGTCTTGGGAATATTGCGGTATATTTTTATTTTCTTCGGAGGAATGGCAATTTTATAATACTTGAAAAACTAGTGTCATAAGAATATACGTAGGAAAGTCCTCATGTTCTTGTTATTTCCTGCTGGAAGTCTATATAAAAATCGTAGATTATCATCATTATACTGTGTCGAATAATTCTGAATATACATATAACCAGAAATATGTGACAATCTTGTTTTCCTATTGGAGATGAATCCTTTTCATAAAGGTTCGGAAATTGGGTACCTACTTCCTGGACGCTTTTTCTTTGAGGAAGTATCCTTTCCCGGCCTAGTCCTGGATGTATACAGGGTGTCCCAAAACTCGACGTCAACCCGTAACCGGGTGATAGGGCAAGTAATGCTGGTTGTCGGAAAGATATAAAAAAAGATCTGAGTTGAATGATTTCAAAATGATAGGCATTTGAAAAAACACAGAAAATACCACACCCCGTGACAGTCTTTTCACTCCTGTTGCCACAAATATCAACTTTTTCCAACTTTTTTTGCTGTGTAACCCTGAATAATGCTTGTCCAAACTGTAATCAAAATTTTGATACCAGCTGCTCTAGGTTTCATAAAAATTGGGCTAACTTCTCAGAAAAAAATCAAGATAAACAATTGCCTAGTTTCAACTGACTGTATTGAAAAAAAAATGTACTACGCAAGTTTGGCATGTTTTGTCAAAAGTTGGCGCATTTAGTGAGGATTCTAAAATGGTATAATTCTTGTTAAATTGTAGCTACCGTAGTTCAAATTCGCTTTCGATTGCCTGTGAATACACTTTTTCTTTAACTGCTTCCTAGTAAAAAAAGTCCAATAGATTCAAGTCCGATCCATTTTCCGGGAAAAAATTTTTTTTTGCTGGAAACATTTTTCCCGGAAGATGGATCGGACGTTTTGGTCCAATCTCGTGGCCGACCAGTTCACTGGACTTGAATCTATTGGACTTTTTTTACTAGGAAGCAGTTAAAGAAAAAGTGTATTCACAGGCAATCGAAAGCGAATTTGAACTACGGTAGCTACAATTCAACAAAATTATACCATTCCAGAGTCCTCACTAAATGCGCCAACTTTTGACAAAACATGCCAAACTTGCGTAGTACATTTTTTTTTCAATACAGTCAGTTGAAACTAGGCAATTGTTTATTTTGTTTTTTTTTCTCAGAAGTTAACCCAATTTTTATGAAACCTAGAGCAGCTCGTATCAAAATTTTGATTACATTTCAGACAAGCATTATTCAGGGATAAACAGCAAAAAAAAGTTGGAAAAAGTTGATATTTGTGGCAACAGGAGTGAAAAGACTGTCACGGGGTGTGGAATTTTCTGTGTTTTTTTAAATGGTTTTTATTTCAAAATCATACAACTCAATTTTTTTTCATATCTTTCTGACAACCAGCATTACTTGCCCTTTCACACGGTTCCGGGTTGACGTCGAGTTTTGGGACACCCTGAATATGATTTTAATGAATGCAGTTTATCCATTCAATAGCAACGAAATAACGGATGATAGTTCATATTATGAAATTAGTTGTCAAAATTTTTTATAGCAATACTTGATAAAATATGAAATGAGTAGAATCAATAGTGTTTCTTCACAGTTGCCGAAAAAATATAGGACGTAACACGTCCGAAAACAGTTTTTTCGGATTTGCAGACCTCCAAAATTTTTGTGTACTCGTCCAAACAGCCCTACTTTACGGACTTGTTACGTAAATTACTATAGATTGTGATACATAAAATTAAAGGTATTTTGATAACCTATTCAGTTATGAGACTCAGAATAGAATATACGGATTTTGAATTAAAATGAAATGACCTTTCTTTCGATGTATCACAAACCATAAACATATTCCCATTTGATGAAAAAAGTAGAAAATTGAGAGGAGTAGGGAGTGAGAAATATGATATTCAAAAAAAACATAGGATAAATTGTTATTGAATCAAAAATCGATGCGTACGTGGTTTTTCCTCAATAGATTTTTCGTACAATAGTCTTACTATAGGTACAGTGTGTTTGGTCATGAATTAGCGATAATTTAAAGGCATCAAATATACCTTATATTATCGATAAAACCAGCCACATTGGGAAGTTTACGCCCATAGTTTTGGAGTAGCCCCCATTTTGAATTTACTTTTTTATATTCGTTGACCCTTCCAAATCATATCGATTTCTTTGGATATAAAGGATCTACAGATGTGAAAAAAATGTTTTTTGAAATATGATACTACAACCTTTCATAAAGGGGCCCACTCACTAAGAAGGAAGAATGCGCAGTTAAGTATCTGCACGTTTGCTGTAACGCAAACGTGTGCATTCATATTTCCCACACACATACACTTTTGCGTGTTGGTTTGGATGTGCGACAAGCGTGAGATGACGTCGAAAAAAGATCTGATGTTAATGGCAGTGGCGTGTGTTGTTATTAAGGAAAAAATGTCCAAGGTATAAATATCGAACCCGACACTGTGTTGCTAAACATATGAAAGACTTGAATGCGCGTTGTACGGGGTACAGTTAAAACAGTGTGTGTATGGCGTAAATTTGGAATGCGCAATCATCTCCGTCGTGTGGCGTGTGCATTCTTCACCGTACGTGGAAGAATGACCAAAAACGACTGTGTATGGGCAACAAGTCTCTGCACGTTTCATATGTTTTAGCACGGTGTCGGGTTCGATATTTATACCTTGGACATTTTTTCCTTAATAACAACACACGCCCTGCCATTAACATCAGATTTTTTTCGACGTCATCTCACGCTGTCGCACATTCCCAAACCAACACGCAAAAGTGTATGTGGGTGGGACATATGAATGCACACGTTTGCGTTACAGCAAACGTGCAGATACTTAAATGCACATTCTTTCCTTCTTAGTGAGTGGGCCCCTTTAGGGAGTGGGCCCTTTAAAGTAGAACAATATGAAAACATTCAACTTGAAAATGCCACAAAAAAAATCTTTAAAAAGATTTTAGTAAAAAATTTACTGATTTTCTTAGTAAATCCGCAATAGTACAAGAACTTGCACATTGAAGTATAATTTTTTTCAATGATTTAACATGCAAGGATATTAGCTACAAAACAACACCGACATCATTTCTGTAAGTTACATATTTGAGAGTTATTGCTGTTCGAACATGACCACTACGCGAGCGCCCCAAACTTTTTTTCGTTACTGCAGGTCGTCATGACGGCCACTGCCAGTCTACAAAGCAGAAGCGGACATTTTGAGCAATTTTTATGATCAATTTGTTTGTTTGATCATTAAAAATTATCGAAAGTACAGTACTGAGTTTTGTTTTATTTTATCAATTTTCATAAGGGTCACGTTCGAACAGCAATTACTTCCTAATTATGTTACAGAAATTTAGTTGCTATCATTTTGTAGCTAATATTCTTGCGAGTTAGCAATTGAAAAAAAATATACTTCAATGTGCTAGTTCTTGTGCTATTACAGATTTAATAAGAAAATCAGTACATATTTTTACTAAAATTTTTTCAAAGATTTTTCATGACATTTCTAAGTTAAATATTTTCATATTGTTCCACTTTAATCAAAGGTGGTAGTATCATCTTTCACAAACCATTTTTTTCACATCTATAGGACCTTTATGTCCAAAGAAATCGACATTATTTGAAAGGGTCAACTTAAATAGAAAATTAAATTTAAAATGGGGGTCACTCCAAAACTGAGGGGGTAAACTTCCCCATGTGGGTGTTTTTGTCCATAAAATTAGGTATGTTATATTTGATGCCCTTAAATTATCAGTAAGTCATGACCAAACACACTGTATAGACGAGTTACGTTACTTTTTCGGCACGCCGGTGCCGTAAGAGTTCAGATATCTACAACATACCCTAAAAAATAAATCTGAAGTACGAAGCAAACATCTGAAAACGAAAAAGTAAAATTCCCCCTACTTGAACATAATCACGCACGTGCTAATTACTCCGGAGTGTGATACGAGTACGCTGCTTAATTTCAATTTTTATCAGTCATGCAATCTGGTAAAACTCTCATGTAATGCCGAAGCAATTCAATCCCATCATTATTTTACTCACCGATTTTGCATGCAACTTGGACTTCTTCATGCTGACTGCGCGTGATCTCACTAGACACTATTTCTACCATTGTTTCACAGAGATCGATGTTTTGAAAAATCTGAAAAAGAAAACAACTATTAATTATTTCTGTGAAACATGATATACATAGTACAAAAGCATTTCGTTGTTCAATCTCCCACTGAAAATAATTTTCTTTCTTTAAAAGTTCTCTTAGTGGTTGTGTTAAATCAGATAAGTTTGGAATGAATTTGTCAACATAATTCAAAATTCCTAAAAACCTTTGAACTTCATTCTTATTATTTGGCACAGGATAATTTTTAATTATTTCAATTTGGCTCTCATCAGGTTGTATACCATTTTCACTTATTATTTGACCTAAGTATTTGATTTTATTAACATTAATTTTACATTTACTTCTATTAAATTTAACTTGATTCTAATTTGCACGTTCCAGGACAAGTCTCAACCTTCCATCATGTTCTTTTTTATTCGAACCCTAAATCAAAATATCATTTATATAAATAGCCGTACTTATACGACTACTACTATATGAGCATCTTGCATTTGGCTGTAACATTTCATTTCGATTGTTTTTGTTTTTCTGAAATATAGAGGAAGAAAAATTTTTGATGGCCATATTTTATGGAACACCCTGTACGATTCGGCTGGTTAACGAAATTAACCAAGGTATTTGGGACCCGAACTCATCCTGAAAATTTCAGTATTCAGAACAATCCCTACGAAAGTTATTGTGCTAACGGACGGCCGAAAGGCCCACGGACATAATTGAATTTGAATACGAATTCGTCATGAGGGAGTCTAACCCTATCGACTATTTTCGGCTCAAAATTCGAAAATCCAGACATTGGGGCAAAACGATTAGCACTCGTTTAAGTAGGGCGGGCGCTCAAAAGGTCCCATGAATATAC
>CM024241.1:14589529-14635693 GCA_013421045.1 Propylea japonica | reverse complement strand
GGGTTTTCTTCAACACTTTTGGCTACAGCAGCAATATTCTCGGCTGTTATTGAGCAATGTGCACGGGTTCTATTCTTCACATCACTAACTTGTCCCAATAGCTCGAATTTTTCCACCAATTTCTTATTGAGGTCCGACAAAGGTGCTTCACGACGACCCAAAAATCTTCGAATTTTAACGAACCGTCTCTGCCAAATTTTCATCACTTTCATAGTGAATTTCGATAATTTCAATGCGTTCTGGAAGCGTGTATCGTTCCATTTTTATTGATGGCGTAATTTCTACTTGTCAAATGTCAAAAATGACAGCTTCAAACGTGCATCTACCGAATAGCGGTCATTCAATAACACCTCTTATTGGAAACCCTTACCTGAACAACTTTCAGCTACTTCAACATCAAGTTGTAAAACAGGACCTAAGAAATAGATCGATACATGGAATTGTGGCCTAAAATCTCTGTTTTCTGACACCCTTTGAGAATGAAATATGTCAAAACTGTCAAACTTCCATAATAATTCTCGCATGAGAATTCTGATCCGTAACGCAGAGAACGTCTAAGCTTTCCAACCACTACTCCATCAAAAACCATAGAAATGAATCTTTCTCGTGTTGACGAGAATGACAGACCGAATTTCATCAAATCTATGTCGCTGCTCGGGGCTTTTCCGAGAACATGCGCTTGTACTCAAAAAGAATAAAAGCGGCACTTACCTTGAAACGAGAACCAAATATTCACGAGAAATGGATGTTCCAGTCTCGTTAATATTTCAACCTCACGAAGAACATTCTTCAAGGCGTCCCTTTCTATGCATTGATGTTTGTTCATGTACTTCATCGCGAACATCTGTTTTGGTGTCTTTCTTTTGCACTATGCATACCTGAAATGGAAAATTAATTATGGTCTTGGGACAGATGAAAGCTGTGTAAGTTGTGCTAGTTCCCAAGGAGGAGAAACTTAGCTCAAATGTCTCAAATATTCCTACTTTCTATTTGTTCAGTAGATTATTTCTCTCGTCTGAATTTCCACCAATCAGAAACGCGCAATTTTGGATTACAAAGGGTTTCTAGATAGAAAACTGTACGGCAGCAGCTATCAAGAGTTTTTTCGAGTTTACATCCGGAAAAACTTGACAGTTCTTGTCAAATACATTTGACAACGTTCTCTCAATATTGATCTGTCATTGATCATGGAAATTTGGCATAATATTCCACTGTGTATATTAAAATTTTAGGTTATGTTGTTTATTTGCTTGTCAGATTGATACGCAATGTTGTCAATATTGCATAGAGTTCTCTGATAACTCACAAGCTCGTCGGACGAGGCCGGGTATATTCGGCAACGTTGACTTTATTTTATGTTATGACAGTAAATACTACCAGCCTAAGATAAATAAAGAAAGGCTTACTTTGCGCTCAATTATATGTGAGCACGGCCTTCTAAAACTCTTTAGAAGGCCGTGCTCTGATACTAATGGCTTGCGTCTTCTACAGATATTTCTGTCAGTTTGGCAACATCGTCTGTTAGTGTTTAGTTTCTTGATGCGATGTAATTACATTTTCATTTCCATTTGACGTTCATAAACTAAATTAGGTATTTCAATGATCCGGTGGCAATTTATTGTGGCTTAAGGCTATTCCGGTAATTATAGCTAAGGCAAAATTAATAAATGTTGTATTATATTCGGGAATTGGCAAATGAAAATATAACCAATTGTTCACTTCACCCCAGAGCGGCAGTGAAATGCTTTCCATCTCACTCTAATGCTTGGTTGATTAGATTACAATGCAGTACTGTTTTATATGTTTATTATTTCTCACTCTGAGCGTGGTCGCACAAGGTTCAATCAATGTACATAACCATTATCTCAATGTAACTACGTGCCTCAAAGGTGAATTTCGTCTTATACCTAAACAAACATGTCTTATGTATACACCTCTGATCGTTTCTCTCGATAACAATAATTGTATAAACATAAACAGATAAACACGAAATATAACCTACTGCAGGAGGTGTCTTATTTCCTCTGCTGTATATAATATAAGGTACTCCTGCCAGTTGCTATCAATAAACTTTTTTAGGAACCTAAACACAAATTCATAATTTTTCTTAACTGCCAAGAGCTATTTATTGTAACACAAAGCCTTTCCCATTATCCAAGTAAAAGAAGGAATGTTTTGTTAAACTCAAACAATATCAGCAATTTTTCAGAACTTCGTACAATTCTATTTTAAATAATATCCATAAGTCGGAAGCTTTGGGATGCGTTAATTTCCGAACCTAACTCAAAGATTTCAATAGATAAGTTTAATTCCTAAATGAATGAAACTAAGCCCATAATTGAAACTGTTAAAATAGTTTTCTCAATATGAATCGTAACGTGGCTGAGCTCTTGAATACATATCTTCTTCAGTTATGCTTCGTCAGTCAACAACATTTGAAATTTGCCGCGTTACAACCCTATTTTTCTATAACCAGAAGTTTAACCCAGCTCTTGAGTCTGGTCATTTGCGGTTCCAATCAATGACGTCGAAGGGCTAATTCATGACATCATTACTTTGAACCAAAATAACCAAAACCGCTTGAATGCACTTGGTTAACCAAAATGATAACCGGTTATGCGCTTGAAATTGATTTCAAGTTTACCAGGGCCTATTGCACCAAACTACTTGCAACTTTTCATTTCGCACTCTGCATCTGACGAATTTCAAAAGTTGAAAATTAATTATGTTGCACAACATTTCTCCAAACATTTAATTCCTGCGAAGTGCTTTTCACCTTGCACTTGACTTTTCACTGTAATTTTCAAATATGAATACGTTTCGTGCAATGTCATTCATTTAAAAACTGAAAAGTGCAAAGTGAAAAGTTGCAAAGTATTTGGTGCAATAGGCCCCTATCCCAAATTTTATAGCCTTATTGTCTGAAACAAAAGCGAATCAATGAACCCACCATTACCTTCAAACCTGTCCGGTATAACATAAGTGGGATATACCCGTATTCGTAGTAAATGATGGGGAACAAATCTTTTAAGGGGCCCCTTGAAACTTCAGCCTTCGACAAGCAGTTTTACGATGAAAATGGATTCCAACTTCTCCGGATTCTAAATGGAATGAATAAATTTGCCCGAATTGGATTTATCGTTCTATTTGTTCTGCAAACTCAGTATTCACAACTTCATTTGTCGCGAAGCGGGCAGGATCTCGAGCATAGCACTGAGTGGGGAATCACTTAATTGAAAAACAACATTTCAAGTATCTAATTAGAAATTAGGCTGATGCAGGGTTGAAACGCGGAAAAAGTTTAATCTCGTTTTTTGATAACAATGTTTTGTAGCTATGCGTCCGAATGATTGAAGTATGTCATTTTTTTCTTTCGATATTTATATGCTATTTGATGCACTGTGTCAAGGTAATTTCTGAGCAGACTACACTCTTATGTCAGCTGACGTGTCGTACCACCCAGTTGAAAATTAACTGCAAAAATTTCAAGATGCTATGATTTCTTTCTCAATGATTTGGAAACGATAGCCAGACATTCTGTCTCAAGATAATCCAGAGTTTTCTTCTGCTGCTCTTCTTCATTGAATCTCCATTCAAAGTTCAGGACCACACCCAGTTTTTCTCAGGTTTTTCTCGAGACGGCAGTGAACCATAAGGAACCCTGTGAGAAGATGCAGCCAATTCTTTTTTGAGTTCCGAGGGAGTTGTAGTTATAGTTTGAAAGGGTATTGTGCCCCCTTACAGAGCTGTTCTGACCATACCCTTTGCAGTTCCTGAGATCTGATGAAATCCAATATCTGTGAAGCCTTCAACGATACTAGTTCCTCACTCTTACAAGTTTATCGCCCAAAAATTATCTCTTTAGGCTCGAAATGGCAAAGTATTCCGTGACTAGGTGAATGGGGGTTTCTTTCTCCTCCCCACAGAACTTACACTCGTCAATGTCCGATAATCCCATCCTCAACAGGTTCTTCCTGAGACGACAGTGTCCTGTAAGAAAGCCAGTGAGGAGGTGTAATTGTTTCTTACCAGATCCAAATATCTTTTGGATTTTGCTGTTCAATGTTCCGAAGGAACTTAGTGGAATGATCCATCCCTGGAAGATTGCGCCAGAGTTTTTATTTCTCGAAATGACCGGGAACCCAGATTAAAAGACCTTATTTTCTTGCCTATCTCATTGAGTTTCTTACGGCACTTCCAGATCATCTTTAAGTCGATGACGTAGGAGCTCAGTGCTTTAATAGCAGCTTGAGGATCTAAGTGTATGGCTATATCGCACTTCTATGGTTTCTTTCTAGATTTATATCTGAACATCTTTCAAAAGCTAAGATTTTCGTTCGGAAGATGCTCATGCAGGAGCCCAGCGACAGTGCACATTTGGTACTTGGCCTGTATATCCCAGCGCCAGCTCCTGTAGATGTTTTGGGAATCTTCTGTATACCATTTTACGGTATTTTCTTGAGATTATAGTCAGTATATTCATGTTCCCATTCCTCTCTTTCACTGAACAATTTCCTGAAGTTTTTCTCAGTGCTTACTTTCTTGATCATCACATCACTAGAGAGAGTTGGGAAACTTCTCGTATTAACTTTTCAGGAGATTCTTCGCCAATTCTTCAGTTCACTTCGCATCCTAAAGGCAGCAATTGGATTACAATTAATTTCCAATCTTTTCTCTTAAATATAGCATTTCGGGCGAAATTAAAGCGGGCCTATTATAGATTCACGACAAGCGTCTTCAGCAGCTATTATCGTCGTTTTGGTACAATATTTATTCAACGCCAACGGCAGCTGGGACGATAACCGACTACAAACACAGGTTCTTATCCAATTTATGTCAGTAAAAGCCCTTCAACTACCACCATTACAATAGATGAACTAAATACAATTTCATCCCATTAATTAGATTGTAGACGTCGACAAAACGTTATCCTGGAATGAATTCGAGATAATTCCTCCTTAAATGCTTCGTGATCTCGACTGAACCGGGTAAAGAGTATTTCGCCGCAAAATATATCTGTTCAAGACGTATTCGGAGATGAGATTTGTAGTGGGATATCTAATATAGCCCCCCAGAAGGGATATAAGTCATAATATAATTGAAATTCTCGAATCGCATTTAAACTGCGGACGGAGTAGTAAAATGGGCCAATGATGTGTGCAGAATTGGAATTGGATGAGTTGATGTCATATCACAAAGTTTTTATTCTCATTCACGGAGGTTCATAATCCATTTCCTTTTTTTTGCATAATGTGGAAGCCTATAATTGTAAATTTCTGCAATTTAAGATGAATTTCGGTATACTTTGAAACGTATATTTGATCGATAATTTCAAATACACGCCATTCCTAATCAATATAAAAAGTTCAAGAAGAGCCCTTAACACGTGCTTTCGAGCGCTCATTCATTGGTGAAGCAATAGGACTATCACCTCATCAAATTCTGTATAGGACTTGAGATCGATACTAAATATATGAATGCAAAATCTCAGCGTGATCCAAATATTCTGGAAATGGTTTCGATTTCACAATCCTTTTGAAATGAATTTTTCATTCACTTCATCAATTTACATCATCATCATCAAGCAGAATATCAGAATTCTTTTCGATATAACAATAGACTAGTATCAACGAATCCAACATTTAACTGCAAAATTTCGGCTCGATCCAAATGACAAATTTTTGACAGATAAGGCAAATCTGGTCTAGAATCGACATTGCTCATCTACTGATAAAAATAGGTAAACATGAGTTCATAAATATGGCAAGTGCCTGCAGTGAGCTGATATTTGTTATTTCATAAAAGCTGATTTTTTTTCTTCAATGACCTCAACGCAGGTAAGAACCATCACTCAGTTTTCCGATTGGCTTTAGGTAAGAAGTAAAAATTGTTCGGTTTTTTAATGCACAAGTGTATCCCGTGGGACTCTTTCCCAACTTTTCTGTCAATTGGTATACAGTACTCTTTCGCTTTCTCGCTTTCTACATGCACTCATCACTGTAGCTTATGAGTCCATTACATTGAGATACTTCACAAGCTGCTTCTGAGCGAATTCAGAAGCGAGTGTATTAGCTTGTGAGATTGTGATGAATACACACAAAACTTTCTACTCGCTGAGTAGCCAATAATCTAGTGATCCACGTGAGGTTTATGTTTGTATCGTTGTCAAGGATTCAAGACAATGTCAAATATAAATTTCAAATTTAAGAACCAGGAACCACCGAGTAGATGAGAACTCACAGATTGTTTGGTAGCAACAGTGATTAGGTACACACATAAATACATGTTCTACATTTGTATACTTTCAGCTGGCCTGATGATGGAATAATTCCGAAATCGATGGCCGAAGATTTTAATAAACATAATAGTGTGTTTTATTTTATTTTTCATTTCTTATGTGATTACACACATCTTGTTTACATGCAAGAATCCAAAATGCCAACGATTTAGCGTGTTAAGTACCCAGCTTTCAACTTTAGCCGCAGATTTTTTACAATCAGATTTTTGGCTTGTGAACACGATTACACTGAACGAATTTACAATCGGCTACTAAATTCGCTCAGTAGCAGCTTGTAAAGTATCTCAATGTAATCGACCCATTGCTACAACTGCTCTCCATTCACATAGAATTTTTGTCAGGAGAAAAATATGGCTTGTGACCACAATTACACTGGGCAAATTTACAATCAGCTACTAAATTCGCTCAGTAGCAGCTTGTAAAGTATCTCAATGTAATCGACCAATTGATACAACTGCTCTCCATTCACAGAGAATTGTTGACGGGAAACAAATACATTCCACTCAAGACAGTTTGTTATAAAGACGAACTGGGACATACACAAACATCCAAATCCGCACTAGGATTCGAACCGAGACATACAGCTTCATAAACCACTACACCACTGACGCGTTATCTGACAGCAACAGACCACTGAAAAACCAAGCCTTTGCCTCCTCGAAAGTAACATGTTTTCCTTGGAGAAATAACTATCGATCAGTCGTACCAGTCCTCGTCGTCCGAAGTTGAAGTGGACAATTTCTAATTCAATAAAAACAGGACCAGAAACTAGCCATAAAAATAATCCCAAAAGCCAGTGGGAAAGTGGAATGCCTCTGCAATCGGGAAAATAAGGATTTTTATAACTGGTCATAAACCCTCGACATTAGTTTCTGAAATAAACGCGGTTTATTGCTGAGAATCGAAATGAGTTATTTGAGCTAGGTGCAGAAAGGTTTGATAAGAAATTATGTGATCGTTGAAAGTTTTTGATCCAGTTTGAATTAATGGGGAGCTGCGCTTTCCAAGGTTCATTTTAACTGGCGGTTGCGAAGCCCTCGTAATATACTGGGGAAGTAGTTGCTTTTAATCTTGAACTATACTGATGTTAACATCATCGACTCTATAGTTTGCAAGTTACGGTCCCAAATAATTTATAGACCTCAAATAATTTCCATATTCCATAAGCGAAACATATTAAAGTTGGGCAATATGTTCTGCCAAAGCATGCAGAGTGAAATCGTGGGGAAATGTATATCAGTTCCACATGGATTTCGTGGTCATATTTCATTATGATAACTTAGTTTATAGTTAGTTGTAGTTTAACAAGGGGTTACAGTTCACTGCGACCTCAAGGTGTCACTCTTACAAGTTTCTCGCCCGAGGCATTCTCTACTTAGGCTCGCAATGGCAAAGCATTCCGTGACTAGGTGAATGGGGGTTTCTTCCTCCTAGCCACAGAACCTACACTTGTCAGTGTTCGATAATCCCATCCTCAACAGGTGCTTCCTGAGGCGACAGTGTCCTGTAAGAAAGCCAGTGTGGAGGTGTAATTGTTTCTCACCAAGGTTCAGATATCTTTTTGATCTTGCTGTTTTTCAAAGTTCCGAAGGAACTTACTGGAATGATCCATCCCTGGGAGATATCCGCCAGAGTTTTTCCTTCTCGGCTTTTTCATTCCCAGAAACTCCTTCCTTATAGTACATTACCTATACCTACCACAGGAGGGTTCTGGGCCAATGAGTTGACATTCGTGCCCCTCTTTAGCAAGTGTATTGGCCTCTTCGTTTCATTTGATTTCCGAATGGCCGGGAACCCAGATTACAAAGACCTCTAATTCTCTTGCCTACCTCATTGAGTTTGCTTCGGCACTCCCAGATCATCTTTGAGTCGATGACGTAGGAGCTCAGTGCTTTAATAGCTGCTTGACTATTGAGTGTATAGCTATACCGCACTTCTGATAGTTTATTTCTAGATCTATATCTAGACATCTTTCAATATTTCATTGTGATCTATAATGATCCAGAACTATCTGTCAAATGATACAGAAAATGTTATTTCTCCCACTATTATCGCAGTCTCCTTAGCGATATTTACGATATAAAAACCTCAAATTGGATCTCTAATAACTGTTCTTCATCATACCTACCTCCGATATATATCACATAGGAGCTTCGAGAATTCAATATAGTTATCTGAAAGCAATAACCATTAACTATCGTGCATAAACCCTTCACCATTCATTAAATATTCGACTATATAGACCTAAATATCTGTGAATAATACAGTCTCGTGGAGAGGCTGAAGTCCCTCGTAATATTCATCTGAAGAAAGGGACAAACAAGCATCTGATGTTCATAAAAACAGAATGTCCCGAGTCGGATTTCAATTTATGATCCAATTTTCGTTTTATACCCTTCGGTCGATGTTCTAACCAGACACAAAACTGAGCTGGATCTGTGTAAATCATCACAGGTCGTCGAACGAGATAGTAAGCCTGAACCATATGTTACGGGGGTTGCCTTACATATTTCGGGATTAGTGCACAAAAACAACTTTAAAACCATAGAAAATCGTTTTGGGTTTTTCATAATATTTTATATAATGTTTTGTACACTATTCCAAGCGTCTGAACCAATTTTTTGAAGCACGTATAGGATTTGGGAAAGCTCATTCAAATATACTGGCGACTGTTGAAAAATGGGACTCATTTGGAATGAAACTAGGTGTTCATTTGAACTGGAGTCATAATGCCTCTATTCGGAAACTGCGATCATGGAGATCTTTGTTCACACCCTAGTCATATAGCATGTTGATACTGCTACTACTGGCAGAGCTAAAAGGGCTCTAGTGGCGTGCAGACGTCTATGCGGCAAAAATTGGGGTTGTAACCCAAAAATACTGCGATGGATGAATGTCATGATTGTTATCACATATGGGGCAGTAGCCTGTTTTGCGCAGGGAGGTCAGGGAGTATGAGGAAAAGGCTCGATAAAGTGCAGAAGCTTGCCTTTTTGTGCATCAATGGAGCTATGAGGACGTGCCGAACTAGGGCACTTGAGGTCATTACGGATCTCACACCTCTACATCTAGTGATTGATAGAGTAGCCCATGAGGCTGTCCTTAGAATATCTAAGGAAGATACAGGTTATGAGAGAATAAAGAATCAGAGAGTCTGGTCCTCTCTGAACAACTATATCTCATCTGCGAACCTCCCTAGTGATGTTATGATCAAGAAAGTAAGTACAGAGAAAAACTTCAGGACATTGCTAAGTGAAAGAGAGGAATATGAACGGGAATACACCGACTATAACCTCAAAGAAACACACCCTTCACCGGACCCGTGCCCTCCTGTTCGGTATCACCTACACTGATTAGGGCAGAGGTAGGGCGTTTGGGAAAAAAGGGATAAACCACACAAAACCTTATTGGTCGCCGTGCAGAAGGGTAATCAACCACTATCTAATCTAATCTAACCTCAAAGAAAATACCGTAAAATGGTATACAGATGGTTCCAAAATCCCTACAGAGCTGACGCTGGGATATACGGGCCAAGTACCTAGTGTGCACTGTCGCTAGGCTACTGTATGAGCGCCTTTCAAGCGGAATCTTAGCTATCGAAAGATGTAAGGATATAAATCTAGATAGTCAAGCTGCTATTAAAGCATTGAACTCGTACCTCATCGACTCGAAATGATCTGCCGAAACAAACACAATGAGGTAGGCAAGAAAAATGAGGTCTTTTTAATCTGGGTTTCCGGCCATTCGGAAATCCTCCCATTCATCTAGTCACGGAATGCTTTGCTATGGCTAAAAGTAGTAAACTGCCTTGTAACGGTCTTTTCCAAGCCCACAAAAAGGCCCAGGTTCAGTTATTCGTACTCCTGCTAATAAGAGTCATAATGATCACCTCATCCAAAAAAATACCCTCACCACTATCCCCATCCCTCCATACCGATGAATCAAAAACTCCCCCTCATACCTACACTTACGTGTCAAGTGCCAATCCATTGAAAGCAGCAGAAATACAAGAGCACATTGAAAACCGATGCATCTGTGCGAGAATTATAAAAATTCAGTATCCGTTCAACCCAGTTCTGCACAATGCGCGTTCTAGTTGAATAGCAGCTCATCCAGCCTGCAGGCGATATAATTCCGATCGCTTGTTCTTGCTGCTCGCCACTTCACCCCTATTCAGAGACAACTCTCTGCCCCTATTCAAACGGAATTTGCAGCTGGCTGCCAATTTGTATTTTTGCATTGTTCTACGGATCTGCGTACGGGCCATTGTTGCATTTCGTGGAAGAGATAGGGCAGACTGCCGATCCTGTCGATTTGGGATATGAGAATGGGAACATGTGGAAAATTCCTGGGATGTTCAGTGGTATCTGACTTTTTTATACCTGTTGAATGAAACAGGGAACATCCGACTACACTAATATAAACGAATGGAAGGAAGCCCAAACGTGAAGTTAGATGCTCTTGCCGCTTGGTGTTTTATCACGTTTTTTTTAAATATTCCGAAATTGAATTCGATATTTAGGATGAAATAGCACTATTTAAATCTATGGGAAATGATTACCCTTCAATAGGATCCTGTAGCGGTCCTAGAAGAACAGGAGATATTAAAAATCATCACTTGGAATGCCAGACCTGGTTTAAAACACACTCCTGGCCAAGATCAAGTATTTTGTATCTAAATATTGAAGGTATTTATTCGAATAATTTTAAGTTACAATTTTGTAAAAGGCGAAACAGCAGAGATTTGTCCTGTTGGTATGTTTATAATGTCCCGATAAGAGCTTTCATGTGGCAGGTCTATTCTTTGATCTCTCTTGAGCATTTGATAGTCTGTCTTTTCAGTTTATTCTGGACAAATGTTACAACCTAGGTTTTCTTGGACTGGCTTCGTAGTTATCTGGAAGGTGGATCCATGCAGGTCAAGCTTGAAAATTCATTGTCTGCAGAACATTCTGTCAACTTTGGAGTAGCACAGGGTTCTGTCCTTGGCCACTGCTATTTCTACTTTGTATCAACGATCTCCCTGTCAGTCTGCGTATGATGCTTTTGACCTAGCCCATCGGATACTTCTCTAATAAAATATTTATTGACCCTATTTGCTGATGGTTGTAATAAGAGCTTCACCATTTGAGGAGCTACAAGTGCTTTGTCTTTTTCTGTGAGTAGCTTCATGGACTGGTTGTCATCAGAACAATGTGATGATAAACATTGATAAAATTAAGTCTATATATTTCACATTATGTCAAAGTAATCTGAAGCTCACAATTCACCATTTGAATGAAGACATAATTTACAGAGAGAGTGCAAAATTTCTTGGCATCTACTTGGACAGTGGATTGAGGTGGTCCACTCACATCGATTCATGTGTAGCAGGCTCCACAGTTCTTATTTTCACACAATAAGTAGGGTGAGAGATCTCCTTTCGCCAGAAGCTCTAAAAAATCTCTATATAATTGGTCTATAGCCAATTCTTGTATGATGTTCTTCTCTGGGGAAATTCTTCGGATGTTGTCTGGGCTTTTATTTTGCAGAAGCGAATTTTGCGTATGATGTACAATGTACCTCCGAGCCAATCATGCAGACAGTTGTTTGTGGAAAGTGGTATACTAAACTTGTCTTCCTTTTTATTTTTAATGTCTTTTTGTGTGTGAAAGAAAACGAACAAAACATGATTAAACTATCCAGCTTTCATGGGTATAATATAATAGTAGAAATGAGGCATTGCTACATTTCCCCAACATAGGACAGCTAAATTTGAAATGTTTCCTATGTACCAGTCCATAAAACTTTATAATCATCTTATACCTTCAAAAATCTTAATTATAACGAGTTAAAGAGAAGCATTAAGAACCTATTGCTGAAAAAATGCTACTATACTGTAAATGAATACTTAATGATTGTAAAGGAACCTAATTATATTGTTATTTTGACTCGTCCTATGCATGCATATACGTGTCCGAAAGGATCAATTAAATTATAAATAGCTCATTTAGTTTCCAGGTACCTAGTAAACAAAATTTTAACAATATTTCGAATCGTTCTGAATATTTCCAAGAAAATTTTCACAGTAAAACACTGTTTTTTTCGCTCGAAATGCTGATACAGTCTATTGAATCAAAACATATCGAATGAACTCATGGAAATATGCAAACAATGAAATTTCAATGCATCTGCTGTCCATTCCATTGAATACGCTGAAACTTAATTAATACCCTCTATCCAATTTGGCATGCAATGGAGTTCCACTTGAAATTCGAATTTTATATCACATGACACAATTATCAACGGAAACCTATACGCTGATTTCATTTCATACTTTGATGTCAAATGCCCGCTTCGCATCATAACCTCTATATTGAATTTCAAACGCGAATACAAAAGCCTTTCAATAAACCTAATCCTGCAATATATGAGCCGGTGAAAAAGGTTTTAAATTTTTATATGTGCAGTTCAAATGGCATTTCCAAAAGTTCCCAGAAAAAAAACAATTTGGAAATAGTGAATCCCTAGAAATTCATGGATATTACCCGTTTTTTTGTTTGGCATTCCGCTGCCACACTGGGGGGTGATAAACAATTGGTTAGATTTGCATTTCTCCAATTCCTGAATATAAAACAACAGTTCCGTGATTTTGCCCAACCTTTGATAATGAATTAGCCTAAAGCAACAATAAACTGCCACCAAATCATTGGAATAATTCAGTTATGAACGTCAAATCGAAATGAAATATAAACACATCGCATCAAGAAACTAAACACTAACAGACAATTTTGCCAAACTGACAGAATTATCTGTAACAGACGCATACCCTGAGTATCAGAGTAGGTGAGCGGTAAACCAATTATTCCAATACGGAATAAATATACGGCACGATTTCGCAACGTCGGAAGTTTGTTCGCGCGTATAAACAGATTCTACTTGGCTGCATAACAAATGCGTGAAGGCAACTCTAGTTTGACTTTTTACTCTGAGGTCTAAGTCATTGTATCGTTAAACTCAATGTGAAATTTGCCCATTGAAAATCGAATTCTTAGGGACAAGCGCACAAGATAAGAACATATGCTGTATCAATTTCGTATTATTTCCTTTTTGTTAATTGTTCTTTTATTTCTTTACTTTGATGACTATTCAACAGCTTATTGGCAAAATTTGATCTATTTATCTTTACACAGACTTCAAAATAATCGAAATATAATTTCTATAATACTTGTGGAAGGATACAATTTTTGCCACACATAAAGAAAAATTATTAAACTTGACATAAACTGGGTTTACAACAAAGCTCAAGACACTCTTTAATCGTTTCAACCTCAAATAATTGAAACCTCCAAATGGTACAGCATTCATGTTACTCACTGAAACCTGTCTGATTTCTTTACGATCCGCATATTCCCCATTTTCTCCTGAACCCATAAAAATTCATCTAAAATGGCAATCTCGAAAGCGACATCCATTCATCTTCGTTCGTTCCGCCATTTTCCATATTCGAAATACCGTGTACCGGACAGATTGAATATACTTCATTTTCCTGACTGACATAGGCAGAATGTTCAGCTCGGATCTCTCAATTCTAAAACGATTAGTATCGCCGAACGCGCCCAAAAAGATATACATATATATAGATATCGAATCGATATATTGATTGACTCTGAATGACAAATGAATCCATTGATGAAAATAAAGCCGTACTTCGGTCCTCGAAAAACTTTATAATGATGTAAAGCTATCAATCACAATTAGTGAAACTAAAGCTCACGTTGATGGAGTTGGTTAATTGGGATAGAGCTTCGGATATCCTGTCAAATTGGAGGATATTTGATCTATAAAGCGAATATTTCCGAATGGTCCTTGAATGATTTTAATCAGTGTTTAGTTTTAGCCAAATTAGATTCAGATGAGTATGTGCAGGCAATTTCAGAATGGTTATTCCATAACTTTTCCCATAACCTCAATGAAAATAATCCAACTGACTCAAATCACATGATTTTGATCACCAATTGACATCACCGTTTTTGGATTATTCGTCTAGAAAATGTAATGGATCTAATGACTTTAGTTTCTTCCAGTTCCAGAGATCTTATGAACTCCAATATCTGTGAAGGCTTCAACGAGGCTAGTTCCTCACTCTTACGAGTTTCTCGCCCAATGCATTCTCTCCTTAGGCTCGCAATGCCAAAGCATTCCGTGACTAGGTGAATGGGAGTTTCTTCTCTCCTCCCCCAGAACTTACACTCGTCAGTGTCCGATAATCCCATCCTCAACAGGTGCTTCCTGAGGTGACAGTGTCCTGTAAGAAATCCAGTGAGTAGGTGTTATTGTTACCAATATCCAAATGAATATAACTCCTCACTGGCTTTCTTACAGGACACTGTAGCCTCAGGAAGCACTTAAGGAGAGAATGCCTTGGGCGAGAAATTTGTAAGAGTGAAGAACTAGCCTCGTTGAAGCCTTCACAGATATTGGATTTCATCAGATCTCTGGAACTGGAAGGCAAGCTGTAAAGTATGTAGTCCTAGTTTGTGAACGACCGATACGACTGTATTTTCCACTGTTTTGATCTTCCTGCGAACCGATCTTTTGATATTTTTTCCGCCAACCTCGAAATAAAAGGTGATTTTAATGTGTACGAAATTAGATATTAATAACCCATTTCAATGCTCAATTTATGCTATATTTTAATGTGCAATTCTCATGGCAACCGTACACAAAGTATTCAGAAGCACTACGAAAAATGTCAAAACTCTACTGGAACATATAGAAACATAGAAATTCCATTATGTCAAATGTATGTCTTCTGCAAAATGAAAATGTATTTCAATCAAGAATTTATACTATTTATACTCAATTCATTTCGAGATCGCTACGCTCACGCATTCAGATATCTTCACCATTAGTCGCTGTCTTTAATAACCTAGTTGATTAAATAACTATAAATGATTTGACCAATAGTGCTTTCAGAAGGACGATTATGTGAACCACAAAATTCACGTTATTTTCTAGAACAATTTTTCACAGAACGTTGATTTTCCTAAAATAATTGAACAATTTGAATGCGTTCTTGTATCGTGTACGAAGCCATTTCTATAAATGTCGTATCACTCTTTTTAAGTCAAAATTTCCAGAAGAATTTTGTGCGCCATTTATATTTTATTTTCCATTAAAAAACGTCCAAATTAAAAACCCTTCAGTTCAAGAAAACCCCAACTATTTAATATTGACAATAACAGTGTGCCGAAATAACATCCTCCCAATCGTGTGTAAAATTGAAAAATCCATACCAAAGTTAGTCCTTTTCCGAATCTAAATCTAGAAAATCAACGAAAACAAACGAACCATTACAAGCTAATGATCCAGCACTAATGCAACCATTTGCTTTTTGCTCGTGAATCGAAAAAAAGTGCCCAGGAAATCAGATTACGCATTCCCTTTTCCGGGGACTCCCCTAACGTTTACTTCGCAACGAATTCTCCCTTCTAGAGGAGGCTCGACATTTTCGAACTTCGTTATCTACTTTTTATCTCAACTAGTCCAATCGATTTTAGGGGTTCGTTACGAGAGATGAATAAAATATTTGGGAAAGCGTGAAAAAACTGGGTGTTTAGGAAGGTTTGCTGAAGAAATCGTTCGGTTTTTCAAGTCACGCCAACCAACAGAGTAAAGGGGCCCACTCACTAGGAAGGAAGAATGCGCAGTTAAGTATCTGCACGTTTGCTGTAAAGTAAACGTGTACTTTCATATTTTCTACACACAGACACTTTTGCTTGTTGAGTGAGAATGTGGGATAAGCGTGAGATGACGTCAAAAAAAGATCTGATGTTAATGGCTGTGGCGTGTGTTGTTATTTAGGAAAAAATGTCCAATGTATAAATAGCGAACCCGACACTGTATTGCCAAAAATATGTTACGTGCACAGACTTGTTGCCCATACACGGTCCTTCTTGGTCATTCTTCCACGTACCATGAGCAATGCACACGCTAAAAATCAAAACTATCCTGATTCTGACCAAGGGAATTGCGCATTTCAAATTTCGAACGGTGGAACGCCATACACACACTGTTTTCACTGTACTCCGTACCACGCGCATTGAAGCCTTCGCGCTTCCTTCTTAGTGAGTGGTCCCTTTAAGTGTGGTTTTCCTTATCGGTTTTGCGAAAATGATATCTCACAAAACAGTGACCTCTGAAAAGCCCAGTAAGCAGCCTCTACTCGTTTTTGGCAACGATGGAGCTTTTTGAGCCTTTTTAAGGTTTTATATCTTTGCTTGTCTTCGATTTGTTGTGTTTATCCTTCGAGAGTGAAGAGTTGTTATTGGTTTCCATAGGAGCATATGTATTTGGGGCCGTATCTGGTGGCCTATCTGTATATCATACTAGCTACCCGGTAGGTGCTTTGCTACGTATAAAGCATAGTAATAAACTTCGAAATAAAATTGATTACTTTCTCTAATTTCGAATGTATGCAACTGCTCAACAAAAGCCACTACAAAAACATAATGTAAATGTTTATATTATTTCAGTACTATTTCAATTCGTTGAAAATTGACATCTCTCAAATTTTTTACAGGTTAGCCATCTATGACAATTTAATCAAAGATTATAGAGTATAGAAAGATAGGGAATTGCCTTGCATTCGTAGTACTGAAAAACGACTACATTTTTTAGTTTATATTCGACCTACAGATGGCACTGAAAATGAATTTATAAATAAAACCTGTTATGTTGATTTTACACTTTTCCAAGAATTCTTTTGAATTTTCTCTACTTGATAACCTTCCCTAGACTTCCACGAATAATTCAAGATCAAGATTAGCCAAATCGGTAAAGCGTTGTTGAGTTATGAATGCACAATGAAAAGTGGCATTGATTTATATATATTAGAAGATGAAATGGTTTTTACCAAGTCGAGCTAACCTTTCCACACTTTCTTGGCCATCAATTATGATTTTTAGGATGAAATACCACTATTTAAATCTATGGGAGATGATTACCCTTCAGTAGGGTCCTGTAGCGGTCCAAATATTGAAGGTATTTATTCAAATAGTTTTGAGTTTCAATTTAGTTGAAACTGCGTGACAGGGTCTTTATTACTGAGGTTTTTACCTGTGCTCTGGTATCATACGCCAGAATAGTATGGTATCCCGTTTTGCACCAACCTCAGCTAGGGACATTTTTCACTACGAAGCGTTGGTATTGGCATACCTGAAGCTTGTTTTATTTTGTACTTAATGTATAAATGCCTTTGACTGCTTTTTATGCACCCATCAGTATAATGAAATGTTTCATTACGAAGTTAAAGTGTTCATTGTTATATCATATCAACCATGCTCGATGAATTTGAAAACAACCAACGTTTCGTATTTTCAAGATCCACTTAGTTTCGACTCGCAGTTCTTCCGGAAATAATGAGAAAATGAGATGAACGAAAAACACTTTGAATTAGCTGCGAAATAATCAAACCTACTGATCACAAATTCTATTATTTCACGCTACAATCCTGATTTTTCTTTGGAGTTGGCAATTCTGCACGACACAGGACCAATTGAAATATACCGAGTGGAATAAAATAGCCGTCAAAGCTATCGTAAAAGTGATTCAGACATGGATAGCATAGCATCGATTCATGAAGCGCATATTATAATTTAATCTCCGAAAATCGTAAAATGAATATGCTTTATGCCATACTAATGAAATTCTATATTTCATAGCGTCATAAACCATTGGGATAACAGGAAAGTGGCCGTTTGCGAACGAAAACAGAACTTTTCTGGGATCAGAAATGATATGAAAAATTCAGTATTCCTAGTTATATTTTATTTATTCAGAAGTCGAGCTCTGTTTCAAAGTTGAGGCTTTTTTTCGACAGTAATGTTAATATTGTACATTCATTTTCACAGCTGCAGCAAAGTTCTTTGCATTTTCTGAGAACACAACATATTATTGTAAATTTTCTTATACATATGAGAAGAAAGAGTTTCCAACAAAAAAAATCTCACTGACCTCATACAAAACGCTGATATTTTGAAAATTTCCGATCAATAATTTGGATACTTTTTCGAATATAAGTCAGTGCATAAGATGAAAAAATGGATATTTCGAATGAAAAAATATAGTTTATTGAGGACGATAGTAAGTTTCCACTACATTTTGAAGTGAAAAAATGGAAAAAAACTGTTTTTTTTTAATTTTTAACAATAATTTTGAGGTTATCCGAAAAAATTGTGAATACAAAACTTGTAGATTTAGCTGGAACTTGAAATAAACAAACTAATTTCAAGCATTAAAAATTCACCCCTATCACTTTCTGATCTCAGAAATTCCGTAAAATATATTTCTTATCATTTTCTTTATATTTTCTGCCTGTGCTATCAAGATTCCTTATAAATAAACCAAATAACTTTCGGAGATCTGCTCCACATCGGCGTAAATCTTAAAGCTTTATAGGAGAGTTTCCTCCATATCTAACCTCTCCAAAACTTCCCCAAGATAATATCTATCCCCAACAGGAAGTTGTTGATCTTGAAACTCGAGGTGTGATCCACCTGCTGGATCCTTACAAAATAATCCTTCCTTGCGCCATAATATCTCATGTATTATTAATAATTTGACAGGAACAATCTCAAATCTCATCGAATACATTCTGTAGAACAAATATCTCTTGTACGACGTTGTTGCGACGTTATTTTGGGGCTTATTCAAGACTATAAATATTGAGCGTGTCGAAAAAACGCTTCGTTATAATATTGATGCATATTTCATGGGGTATTCATAATTCATGAGTTTCATAAAATGCTAAAATTTGAACCCCAGGAGGGCGTATTTCTACAGGACTTTACGCCATGGTAAATGCAGTGTTCATTCTGTGTGCCACTGTCACTATCCCCTCATTCAGTTTTCATTGAAATTTGCTAGATTCAAACTTAATAGTCAAAGAACATATTTTCATTCATGAAGAAGTTATTCGAAAGTTTTGGTCATGTATTCAACTAAGGAATGGTGAAAACTGAGAGATTATCCTATATTTCCTAGTAAGAAACTCTTGCGATATAACTTCAGAAATCTTCTGCTTTTGTGTTCCAAACTTTCGCATCATGAGAAAGTTAATACTTTGGCGGTCGATGAAATGTAAAATAAAATTTTTCGAGACCACTTGATGGTTTTCACAAATTCGCAATAATCCTTTCTTGTACCATGAATTCTCATGTGTTATTAATAATTTGCCAGAAACAACGTCAAATCTCATCGAGTTGAACAAATATCTCTTGTTGTGACGTTGTTGCGACGTTATTTTGGGGCTTATTCAACACTCTAAATATTGAGCGTGTCGAAAAAACGCTTCGTTATAATGTTGATGAATATTTCAGGCCAGGGTATTCATAATTCATGAGTTTCATAAAATGCTAAATTTGAACCCCAAGAGGAAGTCTTTTAGACTTCTAGAGGATTTTACGCCATGGTGAATGCAAAGTTCATTCTGTGTGCCTCTGTTTCTAACCCTGCATTCAGTTTTCATTGAAATTTCTTAGATTCAAACTAAATAGTCAAAGAACATACTCGTGTTTTCATTGATGAAGGAGATATTCGAAAGTTTTGGTCATGTATTCAACTAAGGAATGGAGAAAACTGAGAGATTATTCTATATCTTCCTCGTAAGAAACTCTTGCCATATAACTTCAGAAATCTTTTGTTTTTGTTGCCTAACCTTTCGCATCATGAGAAAGTTAATACTTTGGCGGTCGATAAAATGTAAATAAGATTTTTCAAGACCGCGAGATGCTTTTCACAAATTCGCATCAAAAAAACCACTGACCGATAGCTGAAGGTTTAAAATATCATAACAATGGACAATATATCCCATTTTCTCTCATCTCTGCATTTATATTCGACATTTCCTCACACTGCAGAGAAATAAAAAAACATTTTTCATATAGGATCAACTGAAATAAAGTAGACTCTCTAAAAAACATGAGTTTCATTTCGCTTACCTTGCCGAAGCTGCCCTTTCCGATAGCCCTCAGGATTTGAAAGTGATCGAAATTCACTGGAACAAAAAGAATTCTATGAATAATTCTTCTGAGTGCCGGTTCAACGCCAAATAAAAACGTTAGGAAGTCTGTTTCGACAACTATTGAGGACTGATATATATTCGTTTCAGTTTTTGGGTGACCAGAATAAGATAAATACATTGGTGTCATTGTAACGACCACAAAATTACCTTTATATAGGAGAAATTCTCCCTTTGGGGAGAGACTGAAAAATTCGAGAGGGAAGTTTATATTATTCAAATAATTTCGGAATTTCGTATTCGTTTTTGTATTATTTATGAATATTAGACAGCAGAAATATATTTTATCCACAATAATTGTAAAATCCGTCCATTGTACTTCTTTGTGCATGGCCTTAATACCCCATTAATCACAGGGGAATAATGAGATTTTAATTCACTGCTGTCAGATGCTTCATAGATTAAGCTTTGATATAATATTATTTCAATTGGTTTTCTTCAATATTCTAAAGTACTCCAGCTAACAAATATGGGCATGCCTTGTCAATCGGGGGGCCAAATCTACTTTCTTTAAATCAATTAAAGCTTTTTTTATTACAAATTATACAATGACCAGTTCTCCAAAAAGTCCTCAAATGTCAACTTGACTTTTTTCACGCTCTTCATAAAAGGGTTTTGTCGCGGTCACTAAAATGTTGAAATCTTCAATAAATATGTGAAGGTTACGATAATATACAAGATCCGTTCAAAAGCAAATGCTCTTTAGAATGTTTGCGACCTGTGTACATTCTTTTGCCATGTTGGTACACATATGTTTATCAAACGTTGGCATTATTAGCTAATTCGGATAAGTAGTTTGTTGTTGAAAACTGAAAATGACAGTCACGTTTTTGAATGTTCTTCAATTTTCGTTCCTTGAAAGAATCTGTATTAAATTCTGAATTTAGAATGGAAAAAAGTGCTACAAAAAACTTTAAATTTTGACTGTGGTATTCGGCTAGTTTCCAAAACTGAAGGAACCAATTAAAGGAAAGCGTTCTGTCACAATTGATGAGATAAAGTATCGAAGACAGAGCTTGATGACTATGCTGAAAAGCGCTTTCTAGAAGTGCTTCCAGGATTAGAAAAAGCGCTGGCAGAAGTGCATTATATCTTAGGGAGACAACTTCAAAGGATACCGAATAGATATTTATGAATAAATAAATACTATACAAGAAATTTCAAAATTCACATTTTCCTTTGAACATACGTCGTATTAATAGACTGAGAGCTGGCTACGGAGGGGTAAGGGTCACTAGGTGCAAGGGTAATTTTATCGTTCCTAGGTTCGATTGTTACCGACATAGCGTAAGGCGGGCAGCCAGAAGGCACACTGGAAGAATAACGCAAGGGTGGGGGGTTAAACATGCAATTTTTTTACGAAAAACAAGTCATAAGGTGCAAAGATGGCAATTTGTAGAATAATCGAAGGTAGTATGAGTAAGCAGGAAAAAACATTGCCAGAAGGCTGAGTGGAAGAATAACGCGAAGGGGGGGGGGTTAAACATGCATATTTTTTTCGAAAAAAAAGTCATAAGGTGCAAAGATGGCAATTTGTAGAATAATAGGAGGTAGTATGAGTAAGTAGAAAAAAACATTGCCAAAACGCTGAGTGGAAGAATAACGCGAGGGGAGTGGGTTAAACATGCAATTTTTAACGAAAAAAAGGCATAAGATGCAAAGCTGACAATTTGTCGTAGAATGATCGAAGGTAGTATAAGTTGGAAAAAATATTCAAAAAGGCTAAATGGAAGTTTAGCGGGAGGAGAGGGGGTTAAACATCCATCTTTTTTTCGGAAAAAACAAGTCATAAGGTGCAAAGCTGGCAATTTGTAGAATAATCGGAGGTAGTATGAGTAAGTTAGGAAAAATTCCCAAAGTGCCAAGTTGAAGAATAAGACGAGGATTGGGGGTTAAAAATTAATTTTTTTTCCGAAAAGGATTCATTTTGAGCGAATATTCAAATGGGACCGTAACCTGGATTTGTGGCAGCCAACGACAAACTGATTCAAGTGGAAAAGTTCGGAATGTGAACTAAAAATGGATTGGAAAAATATCCAATTTTATTATTGCCCTTTTAATGAAAATGAAATCTATTAATTCATTTGCTCTTTCAATTAAAAATGAAATATCGAGAAGGCTACCGATCCTCCTTGTATCGCTGATATCTTTGTCATTCTTCCACTTAGCCTTCTGACAATTTTCTTCCTTCTTAGTTGTACTATCTCCGTTTATTCCGAAAATCGCCCATTTTGCACTTTATGACTATTTTTTTCAAAAGAAAGATGCTGGTTTAACTCCTTCCTACTTACTTATACTATCTCCGATTAAAATAATCGGAGATAATTTTGTACAATCAAAATGACATCTTTCCAACTTATGACTTTTTTTTCGAAAAATAGATGCATGTTCAATGGCAATGTTTTTTCCTGCTTACCCATACTACCCCTATCATTCTACAAATTGCCAGCTTTGCACCTCATGATTTTTTTTTCGTGAAAATTGTATGTTCAACCCCCTTCCTTCGCGTTACTCTTCCACTTAGCCTTCAGGCAATGTTTTTTTTACTTACTCATACTACCTCCTATTATTCTACAAATTGCCATCTTTGCACCTTATGACTTTTTTTTTTGTAAAAAAATTGCATGTTTAACCCCCTACCCTTACGTTATTCTTCCAGTGTGCCTTCTGGCTGCCCGCCTTACGCTATGTCGGTAACAATCGAACCTAGGAACGATAAAATTACCCTTGCACCTAGTGACCCTTACCCCTCCGTAGCCAGCTCTTAGACTATAAGTGAATCATTCACAATATAACAATGTAATATTTGATAAAACAAGTAAAAACCGTAGGTACCAATCAAATATCCATCGAAATGCCACACCCTTTTGCTGTAACAAATGAAATCAGATGGACAAACAAAAGAAATTCATAACAATTGCACGGAATCCCTATTGCTGAAACAATCATAAGACCGATGTATCATATGTCACGAAGAAATGCTATAAAAACTCATGCCCTCAACTTCTCAACAAAGTACCTGCAATAACATGCATAAATGGGCTACGTGACTTGACAGACAACAACGGAATAAGATCGAAGAGGAAAACAATTTCCAGGAATGGAAATTGTCAGGCAGGTTTTCCGGAGGAAGGGGCATTTTCTTTCCCTATTCATGAACGGCGAAGTCGAAATAAATTGTATTGTGAATGAGTTCCAGAAAAATAAAACTGCTATAAGTATTGCTGTATTCATTGCTGGTAGGTTTTTTCTTCGTCTTCATTAGAAGCTCTTGAATTTTCTTGGAATCCTCAACACATGGAATATAGAATCAATAAAATGATTAGCGTCTTTTCGCTGCATGAGGAGTTTCGATAGTTGTTGTCTGTAGGAAATGTCAATATAATTTGACAATTGACATTCCCAACTGTCAAACTATATTGACATTTCTGTTCTGTAAGGTTTGGCAATTCATCATTTCGGAAATGTTTCGTATAATCCGTTCACGAAACTTTGAGCTGACGGTTGGCCATGGAAATTTGGCATATTCCACTGTGTATATTAAAGTTTTAGGTTATTTGTTCATTTTCTAGTCAGATTGTTACGCAATGTTGTCAATATTGCATAGAGGTCTCTGATAACTCGCAAGCTCGTCGAACGAGGCCGGGTACATTCGACAACGTTGACTTTATTTTACGTTATGACAGCAACTACTGCCAACTTCAAATAAATAAACAAACGCCTACTATGCGCTCAAACCTTCGTGAGCGGACTATAGTCAGGATTTTGGAAAAAACGTTATTGAAATCACCGAAATAAGCTAGCGAATTCAATAAGTGGCGGTCGAGTGTGACGTACGAATATAAAGTAATAGTTAACTTATTGTTTCATTCAAAATAATAAGAAATATATGTTTATCAATATTAGCAAGTTGGCATATTTTTCAATTATGGTCAGTTCATTGCAATGAAAGTTATTGATTTTTTTCAAGGTTCATTTCAACGAAAAGCAGGGTATTCGGGTAAGAAATTCAATGAAAAAAGTTGATAGAAATTAGATTGATCAACAGAAACAAACAAACTAACTTTGAGTGACGAATCGTGTTCCCCAAAATTATTCACCCAAAATTGTTCGAATTCTATATAAAGTTTCATAGAGGCCTACAACCCTTGCATCACAAGTTCAACACATGATGCCAACTGTATTTTATTCAAAACCACAAATTCCATGAATAGCTAAGTTTCGGGGGTACATTACATATTCGGGAATGTGAAGTTTCACTTTCACCTCAGCTCATGACCTGAAGTTTGCAGTTCTGCTCCCTGAAACTCACAGCATCATAGCAATAAATTTTTGAGATCACAGTATGAAACTATATTAGACAATGCAACATGAAACTGGAATTGAATTCGACTGCCCACATAAGTCGTAGTATCTCTTTTTTTGGTTGAATATAAACTCACCGATCCACTCAAAAATTGAGGAAGTTTATTGATTCATAAATATGTTATTTCAAGTCCGATTCGATTGAATTTTTTTCAATTGTAGGTATGTTCATCCTTAATCAATTACCAATTTTGAATTTCAAGAAAACTCGGAGTACGTCATTTTATACAGGGTTAAACGAAATTATTTTTTTTACCCTAACCTCAGAACCAGTCCTGGTGTGTTCCAGTTCTTCCACCGTGTGATTTCTTATTTCATCATCCAGACAGATCTCTTGTCAATTTAATACTTCATTCATAACAATGGCTCATTTCTGTTAAAGATACAGGGTTTTCGGAGCAACATTGAACTGCACAATTTCGGTTAGGCTAGGAAATTACTTTCACAGATTTGACCTTAAACTCTAACGTTATGAAAATAAACTGAAAACTGAGTGAAAAGATAGAAGAAGAGAAGTGTAAGCGCGACATGTTATTCCGTGCTAATGCCATAGATTTATAATACTAAGTAGATGTCGAACCAGTCAAAATTTTGAGGCAAACGGCGGCATTTGCAGTTTGGGGTGGATTTGAGAGGTGTCACTTTTTCTATGAATTGAAATATTAGAATTACCAATATTACTTTATTTATTTTATTTCAACGAATTAAAATGATAGGATTACCAATTGTTTAATAACTAATCACATGAATCGAAAATATTTATAATTTTAATAGACTGAAATGTCAGAGTTCACACAACACTAATATATAGAGTTCGTTGTTCATCGCTTCTTTCAAAGGAACGTCTATGTTTCAATCAAAATTCGAGAATGGACCTATTATAAATCTATGAATTCGAGCACAAATGGCATAAAACATCAAAACATTTGTGGTTCACCCCAAACTGCAAATGGCGGCCATTTGCCTCACTTTTTTTTACGTGACAGTAAGGAAGTTCGACGTCCAGTTAGTATTATAGGTCCATGTATAATGCCCGATCGCATCAACCGCATATGGCTAGGATTGCCAGGGAGTATTTAGCAGAGGTTTATATCCAAGTATTCAACTGGCCTGCTCGAAGACTAGATTTGAACCCAATTGGGCATGTTCGGATGCTCTTGGGAGGAAAATTTGACCTCGCGTACCAACTCTTGAAAATTGGCAGCAGCTCAGTAATGATACTCTAATTGATTTAAAATCTTAATGAGGATATGCCGAGACGAATTGCACCTGTTATCTGCGTCTGGGCGGAAAACACGTTATTTTTTCACTTAGTTTTCAGTTTATTTTCATTAGGTCAGAATTTTAGGTTGAAGTTGTTGAAGTACTGTTGAAGCCTTAGCGAAATTCAATGTTTTACTGAAAACCCTGTATCTTCAACAAAATTGATCTATTGTTTGAATGGCAAATTTAATCGTCAGTAGAAAAGGTGTCTTGATGATGGAATAAGAATCACACGGTGGAAGAATTGAAACACACACCAGGGGGTTCAAAAGTTAGGGTAAAAACAGATTTTGTTTCGCCCTCTATAAAATGACGTAGGCCGAGTTTTTTGAAATTCAAAACTGGTGATTGATAAGGGATGAAAACATGCCTCCAATTGAGAAAACATTATTTAAATCGGCTTTGAAATAATATATTTATCATGAACAATATTCCTCGATTTTTTGAGTGGGTAGATTATTTTGCCGGTGAGTGTAGTAATCTAATGGAGTGACCATATTGTCCAATAAACGATGAATTTTGTAAAGACTTATTTCAAAATATATTCCAATTCTGTCATTCCATGGCAAACTTTTTGATGGATTAAATATGTGCTAGTATTTTAATAGATATAACATCTATAATTCTTCAGTACTCAAAGAGTATTACACAAATGATTAAAATGAGCTTTGAAATATTCTTGAACACGTAGTGCTGTCATTAAACACGGTATTCGAATTGTTAACTCGCCGGATAGGGAAAAGTTCAAATAAAAATTTCCATGTGAAAAGAGGAAAATTACTATGATTCAGCAAATGAAGAGAATGTCTGCAGGCCATCTGCGTGGGCAGAGAACGTTTATTTCGAAATGCAAAAATTAAACGTATGAACTTCTCTGCAAAAAGTCCACAAAACCTACCGGACTTGTCAATGAAATTAATTTTTGCGTAGGAATGGACTCAAATATAATTTCCCCCGCTTGCATTTTTTCCTAGAAGTGGAAAAATCTACATACCCAGGTAGTTAGTAGGTATTCATGTTGCAATTGCTTCTGAGAAATTTAAAGTGAAACACTTCAGATCTTTTTTCATTTAGAACACTTCAAATATTGAATTCGAAGTTGATTTTCAACTGAAGAAGAGGAACTTTAAAATGATGTTGGTTAAACTGTTTCGCCAAATTATCTATGGTTTTTTCATTCGTGACACCGATATTTTGTAGTTACTGTAATTTGCTGAAACGGAGAAAAAAAAATGAGAGTGAAGTGAAGGGAACTTATTTCCAAAGATGCACAACTCACCATAGAAATTTTTTCTCACACTATGAAGAAATATAATTATATTTTCCTGGAAAATTAAATGTTTGGACAGACTACCGCGAATTTGCAGGTCTTGGAGATTGTAATTATTCTGACAAATCGATTATTTTTCAGGATATCTGGTTTCAACACAGGTTAGTGTCCAAGTCACCTAACTTGTTTCGTGGTGTGTTTTTCAGTACATATATTCAGGAATTGAGAGTACTTTGTAATTGAACACTCAAAGGAAAATAAATCCGATCAGAAAGCATATTTTTGGTTCACAAAATTAAGCATTTCAATAGTTTCGGCCATACATATTCTGAGAAATTACCAAATACCCATAATTTTAGATGATATCTGGGTTCAACAGGTCCAAGTAATAATGCAAAAATTGCACAATAACTTGTTGGTATCCAGAATAACTGAAATATAAAGCGATATATTAACTTCTTTCAGGAGTCAGAAAATATTAAAAGTATTATTATTTGCATTGTTACACAAAACATATCTCCACAGGGGTCTAATTTATACATTCCCATACGGGAAAATTTGCATTGTTCCACATGAAATACCGATATTACCTCGTTGAAATTTCGTTCTTATTTGAATTTTGCGTGAGGTTCTCTAGAACACTATGAGATACGACCATACGTTTTGATAATATGTAGGTATGTTTAAGGGTCAAGAACCAAAAAATGTTTATCTACGACAATTGTAAATTCCGTCCATTGTACGCCTCTGTTCTCCGCCTTAATAATACCCATTAATCTCAGGGAATACTGAGATTATAAATCACTGCTGTCAGATGCTTCATAGATTTAGCTTACATCTACTTACATTATACCAGTTAAAGCTTTTTTTATCACAAAATATACAATGACCAGTTCTCGGAAAGTCTCATGTGTCAACTTGACCTATTCCACGCTTGTCAAGAGTCTTGTCGCGGTCGCCAAATGTTAAGATCTTGAAGAAATAAAATATGTTCAGTAGCATTGTTTAAGGAGAAGATAGTTGGTTACTCTACTCCGGTTCAATTATTATTGGAGGATATTGGGCAATATCGTTAGAGGGCGCCACCCCGAAGTCCAACCAAATAAATTCACGTTTTGATATTCAATTAAAACACGTTTAATTTAGCAAAAACCAAAATTATTCTTATATTTAATTTTTCCAATTTCATATCTTGCCTTCAACTGCGATTCAAATTCCAACTCATTCTCTTCACTATCTTCATTTTAGAATAGAAAAGTAGAATTGTATAACATGAACAGACCCCGTAATTACCAAAGTAATAAAATTCCCAACTGGAACCCTAGCATACTCTATTCATTCAACATCGGCGAACATGTGTTGGAATTTACTCGTTTTCGATTCTTCAAACTTCACGTCATAAAATATAATTTCATAGCTGGAGTAGAAACTTCTTTACCGATAAGTAATCATTCAAGAGGGCGTATTTGCATGGACCATAAATTCGGAGAGTTTGCCACATAATTCTATAGGTACCGCCACATACGCACGCACATCCAATGCCCTTAGCAGGGCAAGTGACCAACTATCTTCTCCTTAAACAATGTCAGTAGTCGTGGATTAAGTACAGTATGCTACTCGCTTATATTGGCTGTTATTCGCTCGGCGATTTGAGCCACTCGCCTACGGCTCGTGGCCTAAACTTCACCTTGCGAAAAAAAGCTATCATTATATGCTCGTTAAATAATATACTATTATCCGTAAGGTATGTCTTCATATGAATTGTTATTCGAATTGCATTTAGCTCGGTAGATTTATTTTAGATAATTTATTCTGATCATGTATTCCTGATGTTTATTAGGACTTGGAACTTTTCAGATCGAAAATAATAGGCTGTCGCCATTGTTGGTTTATCATCATTTTCGGTGTTTACCCTTAATGAATTATTCAGCAGCTGTTTAGTCGGGAATGTCTGGTGTTCCCATTGGGAATATGAAAAGTTATTTGCTCTTTTCAATCGAAATATTTGGATTCCACATATTCGGAAATCATTCTTGATTGGTTGATTGAATCATTCGAGATTATATATTGCAAACTCACAATACATAACATTTTTTCGGAAAGTTATGATGGAAATTTTAACACCTGAAGCTTTCACGCTTTCATTTATTCACACATCCAAATATTCCACTGGACAACGAAAATATTGAAGGAAAAAATTGATGTGAAAAAGATTGAAGAAAAATTGTTATACTGAAAAATTATTATACTGAAAAATTATTATTATTCCTAATATCCAAAAAATTACCTGCGCAATTCTTCTAGAGAAACTAGATTGAATGGGTTGGCGCTTATGAATATTCATTATAGTGTGAAGATTGATGAAATGAAGTTGGTTGACCAATTCGCTCGAAAAAACGTATAGATTTCAATTGAAGGAATTCACCATAAAAATATTGTTTGTGTTTTCTCACTGTTTCATTGAAGTAAAACATTGAAAAACTCTATTTAATTTCAATGAAAGCACACATCCACACTAATTTCATATTGATTTATCCTGTAAGTATTGTTTAAAATTAAATTCTGAAGCATATTTGAAAAATTGGTTTACCTAACATAACCAAATATATCTATGTTTAATATTGTTTCCGAAGTAGAAAAAGGATTATTGAATTCTTAATAACAACAAATACTTGCTACAGAAAGCGACCCTCACATTCCCGGCACCTACAAAATCAATTGCCAATTGTTGACAAAATAAACACAGGTTTAGTTTCACATTCTCAATTTCCTGATATTGTATTTTGATTTCCCAACTTTCGTCGGAAAATAACAAATAGAACTCTCTGAGACCAATAAGAGCTAATCTTATTTTTTCATTATCAATTCACGAGACTTCTCTGGAGAACAACTAACTAAGCTCACTCTGTATATAATGCTATCCTGATTTACACGCAAATTTATACGTTTCATCTTGACTGGTTCAGTGATAAACGTTGAATAAAAAACCTAAAGGTGTTTGAGCGGATTTCAAACTCGAAGCCAAAGATCACTGACATAGCAATTACTCTAAAGAACTTAGAAAACGAAAAGTTTTCTTGGGCGTTTTCTTGGCGAGGTTCAGAGGACGAGATTCAATGACTGAAAACACTCGAAACCGCAAGGAAAATGGCATAAAAAGTTTTGTTGTCCGTTTTTTATCGAATCCAACTGGAGAAAATTTTATTTTCTCGTTTTAAATTGATTCGCTGAACATGGAAAATGAAAGGAACGAGGGACTGTCGCGTTCGCCATTTTGTCACAATAATCTCTTTTTGGTCGAAGAAAAAATACACACAGCTTTAGTTCAACATTTTCAATTTTCCGACGCGTGTTTTGATTTCACAATTATCGTGGAAAAATAACAAAAAAGGAACTCTTTCAGACCAATAAGAGCTAATATTATTTTTTCATTATCAATTCACGGAACTTCTCTGGAGAACAACTAATTTAGCTCACTCTGTATAAAATTCTATACTGATTCACACGCAGATTTATGGGTTTCATCTTGACTCCTCAACTGGTTCAGTGATAAACGTTGAATAACAAACCTGAAGGTGAGTGAGTGGATTTCAAACTAAAGACAAAGATCACTGATATAGCAATTAATCTAAAGAACAAAAAAACAAACGTTTTCTTGGGTATTTTATTGCTGCGGAATTCCTAAGAACTCTGCGAGGTTCAGAGGACGAGATCCAATAACTGAAAACACTCGAAACCGCAAGGAAAATGACAGAAGAAGTTTTGTTGTCCGTTTTTTTTATCGAATTCAACTGAAGAAATTTTATTTTCTCGTTTTAAATTGATTCGCTGAACATCGAGAATGAAAGGAACAAGGAACTCTCGCATTCGCCATTTTGTGACAAATAATCTTATTTTATTTGATAAATAAATCCACACGGGTTTAGTTTAACATTTTCAATTTTCTGACACGTTTGTTTCGATTCCACAATAACATTCGGAAAATAACAAATGGAACTATTTGAGACCAATAAGAGCGAATTTTATTTTTTCATTATCAAATCACGAGACTTCTCTGGAGAACAACGAATTTAGCTCACTCTGTATATAATTCTATCCTGATTCACACGCAAATTTATGCGTTTCATTTTGACTCCTCAACTGGTTCAGTGATAAACGTTGAATAACAAACCTAAAGGTGATTCAGCCAATTTCAAACTCGAACAAAAATCACTGACATAGCAATTAATCTGAAGAACTCAAAAAACGAAAAGTTTTCTTGGGTATTTATTGCTGCGGGATTCCTAAGAACTCTGCGAGGTTCAGAGGACGAGATCCAATAACTGAAAACACTCGAAACCGCAAGGAAAATGACAGAAGAAGTTTTGTTGTCCGTTTTTTTTATCGAATTCAACTGAAGAAAATTTATTTTCTCGTTTTAAATTGATTCGCTGAACATCGAGAATGAAAGGAACAAGGAACTCTCGCATTCGCCATTTTGTGACAAATAATCTTATTTATTTGATAAATAAATCCACACGGGTTTAGTTTAACATTTTCAATTTCTGACACGTGTTTCGATTCCACAATAACATTCGGAAAATAACAAAATGGAACTATTTGAGACCAATAAGAGCGAATTTTATTTTTTCATTATCAATTCTCGAGACTTCTCTGGAGAACAACTAATTTAGCTCACTCTGTATATAATTCTATCCTGATTCACACGCAAATTTATGCGTTTCATTTTGACTCCACAACTCGTTCAGTGATAAACGTTGAATAACAAACCTAAGGATGATTGAAAGGATTTCAACTCGAACAAGATCACTGACATAGCAATTAATCTAAAGAACTTAGAAAACGAAAAGTTTTTCTTGGGTATTTTATTGCTGCGGGATTCCTAAGAACTCTGCGAGGTTCAGAGGACGAGATTCAATGACTGAAAACACTCTAAACCGCAAGGGAAACGGCATAAAAAGTTTTGTTGTCCGTTTTTTATCGAATCCAACTGAAGAAAATTTTATTTTCCGTTTAAATTGATTCGCCGAACATCGAGAATGAAAGGAGCGAGGGACTATCGCATTCGCCATTTTGTGACAAATAATCTAATTTTATTTGATGAAAAATACACACAGGTTCAGTTAGAATTTTCAATTTTCCGAAACGTGTTCTGATTTCTCAATTATCTTCGGAAATAACAAAATGGAACTCTTCGATACCATTGAGAGCGAATATTATATAACAACTAATTCAGCTCTCTCTGTATATACTTCTATCCTGATTCACACGCAATTTTATGCGTTTCATCTTGACTCCTCAACTGGTTCATTGATAAACGTTGAATAACAAACCTAAAGGTGTTTGAGCGGATTTCAAACTCGAACAAACATCACTGGCATAGCAATTAATCCAAAGAACTTCGAAAACGAAAAGTTTTCCTGGTATTTTATTGCTGTGGAATTTCTAAGGACTCTGCGAGGTTCAGAGGGCGAGGTCCAATAACTGAAAACACTCGAAACCACAAGGGAAACGGCATAAAAAGTTTTGTTGTCCGTTTTTTATCGAATCCAACTGAAAAAAATTTTATTTTCTCGTTTTAAATTGATTCGTTGAACATCGAATATGAAAGTATTGAGGGACTGTTGCATTCGCCATTTTGTAACAAATATTCTTATTTCATTTCGATGCAAAAATACACACTAGTTTAGCTAACATTTTCAATTTTCTGACACGTGTTTTGATCTCACAATTATTGTCGGAAACAACATAATGGAATGGAACTCCTTGAGACAAAAAGAGGGAATGTTATTTTTTTATTAGCAGTTCACGAGTCTTCTCTGGAGAACAACTCATTTAGCTCACTCTGTATACAATTCCATCCTGATTCACATGCAAATTATGAGATCATTAAGAGCGAATATTATTTAGGTATCGTTATTAGTGTATTTGCAGCAACGTACGGTATCGTCCGTGTCAGTGTTTTCCGCCATTGCTGGGTGCGCTCTGTGGGCTTTTTCAATTTGGATCTGGTATCTGCATAAATATTATTGTTTTACGAAATGAATTGCTGCTCTGAAAATCTTGTTTGTGGACGAGGAAGAAGAAGAGAAAAGAAGACACTGAGTACATCCCATATGACATTTGTCAAAATTGAAATATTCTCATGACAGCCGTGTACCGTGATCGCCGAAATATCAATGCATCGAACATGTTTGAGTAGGCCTCCGTTTTTTCCCTTTGCTTCAAGTGGACACTTGTATTTTCCGATATATTTTTTCACTGAATGTCACTCTACGGTACATCACGTCACGGAAATGTGTGGATCGTCCTTCAATATTTTCTTTCCAGGTTTCTTTCTATGTATCTCACGGTTGTAAGAATTCCTGCCTGAAAACACTCAAATTGGAGACCAACGATAGTGTAGTTCTTGGTCCGTTTGCTGAAGCTCAGACCCTTATCGTGGTTTCAGAACCATCTGTTTATCATTTAATGGTATTTACTTTGAAGTTTTGGGTAGGAAATGTGACATTATTGCGGTTATTATTGGTTTAGCCCTTGGTTATTCCCTTTTTGTCCTAGAACGAATAACCGGCCCATGGCTCTCGTCGCTTGAATGCGGTTTCTGGTTATTTGTCAATTGTCAATATAGGTTATATTCAAATTCCAAAAACAAAATTTGATTCGCAAATGTAAATTATTATGCTTCGAGTTCAATTCCATGCATCCCAAAATATTAATGTTTGAAACGTCGATTCAATGTAACGATGAACATTTGTTTTTCAGAATGTTCCGCTTGACAAAACAAATTTTGTTCTGACAGAAATGATTCGAAGAGAAAATAATACTGAAAAATATACATGAGGACACTATACAATAAATTCAAAATCACATGTATTAATATCGCTGTGGTATTTGGCTACATCTCAAAGGTCGAGTGCTATTAAATGTAACACAAAGCTTTTCCCATTATCCAAGTAAAGAAATAATGTTTTGTTATGCTCAAATAATTTCAGCAATCTTTAAGAACTTCGGAGAATTCTATTTCAATTAATATTACAAGTCAGAAGCTTTGGATGCGTTTATTTCCGAACCTAACTTAGAGATGTCAAAAGGTAAGTTTAATTCCTAAATAAATGAAACTAAGCCGGTAATTGAAATTGTTGAAATCTAATTTTCTCGATATAAATCGTAACGTGACTAAGCTTATGAATACATATCTTTTTCAAGTAGTCTTCGTCAGTCAACAACTTTTGAAATTTACCTCGTACAACCCCACTTTTTTAATAACCAGAAGTGTAACCAGCTCTTGAGTCGTTGGAAATGACAATTCGTTGATAGAAATCCGAGATTTCGCTTGATGTTCTTCCTATTGTTGTGGAAGGATGTTTCAATGGTAAAGTGTGATTTGTTGCACACCATAAACAATTTCAAACGGATAACCGGTTATCCTTTCTGTTAAGCAATTGAATTAAAGCGGTTTTGATTATTTTTGGTTCAAAGTAATGACGTCATGAATTAGCCCTTCGACGTCATTGATTTGAACCACAAATGACCATGGGGTCGATTCTTGAAAAATGTCGTGTTCGCGATTCGACAATTGTCGACCAACTTCCCTACAAAATTGGTCGACATTTGTCGATTCGCGAACACGACATAATTCAAGAATCGACCCCATGGTCATTTGTGGTTCAAATCAATGACGTCGAAGGGCTAATTCATGACGTCATTACTTTGAACCAAAAATAATCAAAACCGCTTTAATTCAATTGCTTAACAGAAAGGATAACCGGTTATCCGTTTGAAATTGTTTATGGTGTGCAACACAAATCACACTTTACCATTGAAACATCTTTCCACAACAATAGGAAGAACATCACAGCGAAATCTCGGCTTTCTATCAACGAATTGTCATTTCCAACGACTACCTGTTTGATCAACAACCAAAGCATGTGCCGTTTTCAATTTCAAACCTTTTGTCCCCGATACAGTTCAGGAATCTCAACTCATTATGTGGAACTCCCCGCAGAACTCGATATGGAAGCGAAATACTGACCCGTTAATTAACGAAACACCAGACTACTCGAATACCGTGATTTGACATTATTTCGCTCGAATGTTGCTTTTTGTCCCATTGAAAGCTTCGTATCTGCAAACATTCCAGGCATTTTTGTCCTTCAGCTTAATCTACACGATCTCCAGACCTTTTGTCACTCGTGTCGGCTACAGGATTTAATTCTGCGACTGATGCTTCAGTCGGGGGTTATTCAGATGGGAAATTGTGTTAACTCTGGTGCTAATGTGTATGAAGTTGTATGACAAAAGGTCTACAAACACAGGGAGTTTTATATAAAAAAATTAAGAAAAACCCTGAGCAGGAGTTTTGAGCTGTCGTTCTTTGGTGAAGCAAAAAGACTATTAGCTCAATATTTTATATAGGATTTGAGATTGATACCAAATAGATAAATGCAGAATATCAGCGCAATCGGAATTTTATTCTGAAAATTATTCAAAAAAAAACATGTAAAAAATGAATAATTACAAAATTAAATTCTATGGTTCTGATGATGCAATCCCCTTGAATTTTGCATGAACATTTAGTATAGCAGATTTCATTCTTAAAATAAATTTCACTCAAATCGGATATCCTGTTATGGAAATATAAAGATTCTCTTTTTCAATATTCCAATTGAATTTTCTATGGTTCTGTCAACACTATGGCCACAAACTTTTGCATGCAGATTCAGTTTATCAATCTCATTTCACAGAAAAAACTTCACTCGAATCGGATATCCTGTTATGGAAATATAAAGATTTTTCTTCTCAATAATCCGATGGAATTTGCTATAGTTTTGTTAAAACTATGGTCAAGAAATTTTGGATGAATATTCAGAATATTGATCTCCATTCACAAAAAAATTTCACTCGAATTAGTTATCTTTTCATGGAAATATATGAAGTTTTTTTTTTCGATATTCTAATTGAATTTTCCATGGTTCTGTTCACACTATGGCCACAAAATCTTGCATGAGGCTTGTTATCAGCATCTTGCATTTGGTCGTAACATTTCATTCCGATTGGTTCGTATTTTTTGATATATTGAGGAACAAAAATTCTGAATGGTCTATTTTATGGAACAACCTGTACGATTTGGCTGGTTAACGAACTCAACCGAGGCATTTGGGACCCGAATTCGTCCTGAAAATTTCAAGTCTATAGGACAATCCCTTCGGAAGTTATTAATTGTGCTAACGGCCGGACGACGGGATGGACGGCATCACGGACAGAATTGAATTCGACCAGGAATTCGTCATCAGGGGTTTAACCCTATCGTTTGAGGCCATTTTCGGCTCAAATTCGAAAGTTACAGACATTTGAGTAAAACGAGCGCTCAAAAAGGAACAATTTGATATGGTGATAATTTGGATTTATTTGTACGGGAACAACGAGATATTCCATTCAGGAGGAGTTTGTCGTTCTATTTCTAAGGTTTCAGATATAACAGTCATTTGTCAACTGAATAGACTGTGTCAAAAACCCAAATCTGCCAAGTGGAAAGTGACCCTTTGTTAATTAATAAAAACACCAGACTCCTGGATACAATGATTCGACATTATTTCGCTCGACATGAAACTGAATGTTGCTTTTTGTCCCATTGTAAGCTTCGTATTTGCCGGTATTACAAGGCATTTTTGTCCTTCAGCTTTATGTAGCGCGATCTCCAGACCTTTTGTCACTCGTGCCGACACAAAACTGGATTCTGCGTCTGATGCTTCATTCAGGGTTTATTCAGATGAGAAATTCTGTGAACTCTGCTGCTAAATATGTATAAAGTTGTCTGACAAAAGGTCTACAAACACAGGAACTTTTATAAAAAAAAAGGGTACAATTGGAGATGGTGATAATTTGGATTCGTTTGTTTGGAAACAGCGAGATATTCCATTCAGAAGGAGTTTGTTGTTCTATTTCTATGGTTTCAGATATAAAGCCCTGTGTCATTTGTGAACTGTCGAATAAACTGTGTCGCAAAAATCAAATAGTATAAATGAAAAGATTTTTCGTATCTACTCCAAACATCAATTTAATTGAATAGGTTGCTACATATGTTTCGACAAACGTAGGACGTTTGTGTGTTGTTTTCCTACCTCAAATAGCCTGAAGATGACCCTAAATTGATGGTCGAAACATATGTAGCAACCTATTCAATTAAATTGATGTTTTGGAATAGACACGAAAAATCTTCTCATTTGTTTTGAACTAATAACTCCAATTAATAAGATGAGCAACACATTCAAATAGTATAAAGTCATCATTGAGAAGTTCCAGAATTATTAGTTTATATTTCTTTTTGAGCTCTCGTTTTACTTTAATGAGTGCTGTATCATTTTGCCAAAATATCTGTAATTTTCGAATTTTGAGCCGAAAATCGACTCAAACGATAGGGTTCGACTCCTCGATGATAAATTCGTGGTTGATTTCCATTCTGTCCGTCCGTCCGTGAGCACGATAACTTTCGGAGAAATTGTCCTAGAGACTTGAAATTTTCAGGGTGAGTTCGTTTCCCAAATGTCGCGGTTGAGTTCGTTAACCAGCCAAATCGTGAAAGGTTTTCTATGAAAATAACCATTCAAAATTTGTTTCTCAATATCTCACACAAAACTGAATCAATCAAGATGGAATTTTGCGGCCGCATAAAAATCTTCATAATATGCCTCATGCAAAATTTGTGGTCTTAGTGTTAACAGAACCATAAAATTCAATTGGAATATTGAAAAGAAGAATCTTCATATATCCATAACAAGACATCCGATTCAAGTGAAATTTATTTTGTGAATGAAGATTTATATACTGAATGTTGGGACAAAATTTGAAAGAATTGCATTTTCAGAACCACAGAATTTATTTTTTCTAATTATCGATTTTACATATAGTCGGTCCACGAAAGTTTCAGCGCATAGTAGGCGTTTGTTTATTTATATGAGGTTGGCAGTTTTTGCTGTCATAACGTAAAATAAAGTCAACGTTGTCAAATGTACCCGTCCTCGTCCAACGAGCTTGCTAGAACTCTATGCAATATCGACAACATGCGAATCAAAAAAATAAACCACATAACCTAAAATTTTAATATACCTACACAGTGGAATATGCAAAATTTGCATGGCCAACCGACGGCTCAAACTTTCGTGAACGGACTATATCTAATTTTTCAGATAATTTTCAGAATATAATTCCGGTCGTGCTGAGATTTTGCAATACTTTTTTTTATTTTTTTTATAGCACTAATGCTCCACCAATTTCCATAGTCCCTTTCCTGGTTAGAAGTTCAATTTTCTACAACATCCTGTTAAAAGTGGGCATTTTTTATGCTTATCATGAATTGATTTATAACTTCTTGTAGCGTTGGAATATCATAAACACGCCAAACAGCACAATTTCTTGATTAATTCAAGTTCAAAAGGAGACATCTTCGCGAAATAATATTGCGAAATAGAGCATATTGCAATATACGAAACCAACCTGGATTCTGGAATTGTAAATACTTTCAAGAAAGCTGCACACTCTGGGATATTCCATCCTTGAAAGGCATCTCTCAAAGAGAGACGACACACATACATACATTTATGAGCGTCGGGCTTACAGCAGCAGGAGCTTTGTGATGAACTAATGCTATGTAAATTCATGCACTCGAATAGATTCAATTTCATGAAAACGATTCATTAAGAGAGGTAACAGGTGAGATTAAACCATTGCTCACTCAGACAGCGAAAGCACGTTCTGCTGTTTATTTATTCCTTTCGGTTGATGCAATATCGGAGTAAAATTACAATGGTATGATATAATTCGAAAGTGGATTCCCTGATTAGTGAAATTAATGAATTAAATTTGTTTTGCATTTTCTATATTTGGAATATAGCTCGTTTGGTTAGTGGATTTCTCTAGTTTCGTGGAAAATCTGTTTATAATTAGGTGGTTCATTGGGTCAGAGCGTAGGATCTGTAATCGAAAAGTTGTGAGTTCGATTCCAGTCTAAGAAAGAAGTTGTCTAACTCAAGCATGGGCAACGAATAGAATTTCTTGGCCCAACCATAATTTTTTCACACACGACAGACCTTCAATTAGCTCTTTGAATATGCAATGAGAATGTAGCAATTACGAAAGAAAGTTGGATAGGATAACTTTGAAATGAAAGAATAAACAAGTTGAAAAAGAATTTGGTTGGACAGCAGAATATCTTTGTGAAAAGTAATGAAGAAGTTGAAGATATCGTTCAGGCAAGGCTATTTTTAGTTGAAACATTGGGTACTTAGTGGAAAGAGAGAAAATTTCAAATCTGTCTTTTTCAGAAATGGTGCATTTGGGCGTTATTATACAAGAGCATCTTTTTTCAAAAAAAAAACATCAGAGTTTATGAATATAATGTAAATCTCGCGAAATAAGGAAAGTTAAAAAAGTTTCAACTTAAAATACCCTTCGCCCCCTCCAAATGATACGATTGTGCTTGACATGAAAGAATCAATCTAATGATGCGTATTTTTCATATTAGCCAATGTGTAAACTTTCAGCACTTTATGTGACTCTGTTTTGCGAATATGTGGCAAAACGTGTGGACAGGACGTCATCTTCAAAGGGCACTAGCTCCTTAACGAAGCAATTTTGCATTATATGATTTGGGTCGAATTGTCTAAAATACGATCTATAATGTCCACTAGAAGTTGGTCGGTCTAATTATGGACACCCTGTATATTGAATAGGAGAAATTGTACAATGTATAGAAACATATGCTTTAATATAAATTACGATCAACATCGAAAGTAAATCATCCTTCAAATAAAAACTAATTGAATTTTGGGAAAGTATTGAATAGAACAAACACTTTATTCGAAGTTCAATTCTAATTTCAAACATTCTGTTCTTTGTATACTGTGGTTTCGTTTAAAAGAGTCAGTTCAACATCAGAAGTGAAATTTTCACCATTTGATTTGATGTAAAACCAAAGAGGTCATTACTTGACATATTCATTGATTGATTAAGGTTCTATGAACTTCTCTCGACTGAAGAATTATGGTTTAGTAGGGTGAAAATTCAATGTAAATGGTAAATTAATTTTGACTGACGAAGCTTGATGAGGAAAATTGATAAAATTTCCGGAGTGGAAGTTTTCAATTGTGAAGATTTTCGTGGATTCTAATAACCTCTCCGATCCTTCTTTTTTCTTTTGTATTGACCCAGTGAAAGTCAGGCTCGTGCTGATAATTATCAAACCAACTTTCCCTCTCTTGTAGCTGAATGCCTAAGTTAATTGTTTTGCTGTTAATCTTCTCCTCCAGTAGAATACTTTACCTGCCTCTGCAAGTGATGATTTTTCAGGACCTCTGATGTTCATGGAACAGTCTACAGACCTATTATACCGAGTAATTATATCCCGTAGATTCGAACAGTAATATTCATTTCTAAATTTCAACATAAATTTGGAAAACACAGAAAAATTTGCGACAACTTATGACACAACTAATCAGCAACAAAATGGTGAATGCGCCGGTTGTCCCATTGCTTTTGAAATAACCGAATTTTCAGCGTAAAATATCTAAACTGGAATCTATAAACGAATAATAAAACAAATAGATGGAACTTCACGTAATATTGCCAACAGAAAAAATTAAAACTCAAAAGAATCTTCATTCATCTTTCCCTGAAAAGATAATCAAAATAAATTTTTCAACGTTCAAGTCCTCCATTACTCTCATTCGATATTCCAGATGCCAAGGGTAAGTTAGGACGTCGATAAATTTCAATCTTTAATGCAATTTATACCGTGCCGTCCTAAGTGGTCCATTTTTCGTAAACTCCTCCCTTTTAACAGAGAAGCTTCGCTAAGGGACATAACCATTTTTTCTTAAATTATCCAGGGGGTCGTAAAAATTCAAGAACATTAGTTCCAATTAGTTTTTAATTCCTCTGATATTGCACAAAGCTTTATAACCAACATTAGCGTTGTAAAAGAAAAAAGTTGGTGAATTTTTAGTTATTAGGAGTTATACTTTCGATCATCCTTGAAAAATTTTGTGTACTTTAAATAGGGTAAATTTATTGACACAATTATTGTCATATGGTTGAACTTTAATATATAAATCATTGAAGGGTTTACTTACATCAATTAAATATTACTCGGAACCTTCCAACAGTAGAAAACTTCTAAAGAATATGAAACAGAACAAAATCGAAAATAAATGCAATTATGTTAACTCCCTCTCCTTAAGTACACTCTAATATATACACTACTATAAACTTTCTCGCCAAATATCTAATGATGCCATTTTCAGAATGATAACCAGAGTAAATTGGACCAATTGACCCAAATGAAAATAAATCATTTTGAAATATGTTGAGACAGATGAAAAACTCTAAACAGCACCAATAGTTCATTACATCGGTATACAGGTTTGGAAATTCACATTCGAAACATACGATATACAATGCATCAGACAGAGAATTCTTCCGTCCAGTTGCGCAAATGAATAGTCGAGGCAATCACGTTCTGTTTACACACTGAATTCCGTTGTCTTATTGCAATATTCTAGTCTTGTCTCTCTCTTATCATTGGGTGGAGCATAATTCATTTAGTATGGTAAGCAACAGTAAATACTTGAATCGAGTATTACGGGCAGCCTGACAAATTAAATAATTCCATACGTGTACTGCAGGTTCCCTACCATACTGCGATAAGAGAGTGACAAGACTTGGTTATTGCAATAAGTCAACGGTATTCATTCAGTTACAGCACGTGATTATCCCGACTATTCATCTGTGCAACTAGACTGAAGAATTCTCTGTCTGATGCATTGTATATCGTATGTTTCAGATGTGAATTTCCAAATCTGTATATGTACACAATGTCAATCGCCATTGGGGTGTCAGCACTCTACATCAACATAACTCACGATAGTTTCAGTAGCTATCATCTGGTTTCCAAATATTTGGCTGCGTTCAGGTTTTCATCTGCCCAAACGTTCAATTTAAGAGTATTCTCATTACGAAAAAACTGGAATATTTTCAATCGAATGTATTTCCCCTGAAGAGTTATATTTTTTGTTCATATCAACAGTAAGATTGAAGGCACTACGACACCTGAATACACTGGGATACTCTGGGAATTGCAAAACGAGTGTTCTTTTATATTGTGACTTGGACACTCATTCTGTTGGGACCAAATTCTGATCAGTGATTTATTATAGTAAAATTATAAATAAAGACTGATTTTCATCATGTTTTTTTCAGTTTTCTTCAACCCTGAATCATTTCGAAGAGAAAATAAATTTCAAGAAATGCCAATCCACCTAAATAAGGAACTCAAAACGGCATGAACGGTAAGAATTGAATAGACGGTCCTTCAGAATACAAATGAGGTCCGCATTTTCATCGACATTCTTAAGAGCACCCCAAGAGTTTAGTGTCTCGAGAGAAGTAGGGATTTGATACTTTTTTCGCGTCCTTGAACAACGCGATGCTGAAAAGCCATCAGAGACTTTTCTGAACCAGCATTTAATGTATATTCAGGTTGACAAGGAGCAAACATCGTTCACCTTCGGGAATTTCCAGTTTTTGAGCAGACCCCGAATGGAAAACACAAATTTCAGTAGATTTCAGGAATTCAAGGACACTCAAGAATATTTTTAAGTCTGGAGATTTTTTTGGCTCTAATCCCTGCCTCAAAATATCTATCTTTTTTCTGCCCTCGTATATAGATTTCCAGGTTGATATTCGATTCAATTGCCGATAAAGGAATAATATTATAAATATAGATCCATATATAGTATATCAGCTTACAGCTTATATGGTAATGATTGACATCACGGGCAGCTGTAAAAATAGAAATATATGAAGTAGGAATACCCATTCATAATATTTCGATTTGGGGAATTCAAGTAGGTGTTTTCGATAACACTGACAGAATAAATAATATATTTGTTTTGCTGTGTGTATGTTTGGTTTTGATGAAACTAAAAATTTTAACAATTTTAAATACCTATCGATAAGCTCTGATCTATTGAACATACCTGAAATTGATGAAAAAAATTATACAAAACACTAGCAGGAGATTTAAGCGCTCGTTCTCAGGTGGAACAATAAGACTATTACACTACCTCAAAATTTTATTGGAATTTGAGATTGATACCAAATATTTAAATGCTTAATCTCAGCACAATCGAAATCATATTCTGGAAATTATCCAAAAAATGAATAATGTAAAAATAAATAATTACGTAATTTTAATTCTATGGTTCTGATGACGCGATACTCTTGAAATCTGGCATGAACATTCAGTATATTAGTCTAGATTCACAAATAAATTTCACTCGAATCAGATATCCTGTTATGGAAATATAGACATTCTTGTTTTCAATATTGCAATTGAATTTCTTTGGCTCTTTCAATACTATGGTCACAAGTTTTTGCATGAACATTTAGTGTATCATCTTCGTGCACAAAATAAATTTCACTCGAATCAGATTTCTTTTTTATGCAAATTTTGAAGTTTCTTTTTTTCAATATTCCAATTGAATTTTCTATAGCCACAAAATTCAACATTCAGTATATCAATCTTTATTTATAAATAAATGTCATTAGAATCGGATATTTTTTCATGGAAATATGAAGTTTTCTTCTTTCCAAATATTCAATTGAATCGTATAATCTCTTATTTTGAATAAACTTTTGAATCTTTTGAAACGAATGTTTCTGGGAAAAGATTGGAAATCCATAATATTCATATGGAGTTCAGTTTACCGTCTCAAGTATACACTAACGTTATTTGTTTTCAATTCAACGGAAAATATAAAATTTCATTTATTTTCGATTTGGGGATTCTGGGACATATAGGATACTTCACTCCTTCAATAATGAGGAAAAATGGAAAGTGAACTTGACAGCCTTGGTGCGTTCATATTTTTTCGCGATCTACGTAGATATAGGGAATTTCCACAGAAGAGTCTCATTGAAAATAAGATCCAATAAAGAAATTCTCGCAGACGTAAAGGTAAACAATGTCAATAAATGAATTCGTTCATCTTATTTTCCTTCTTTCTACTGATGTTGTGTAAATTTTCAATGGAAAGCTTGAAATACATAAGCTAATATAAATTTTCAAATAATCTTGATGAAACATATTCAGACACTTCTTTTGACGTATAAATCTTGTTAATGGAATATACATGGTTAGGATAAAGTATAAAACCAAGTTAATATCTTTTGAACGAAAAGACAATATTTTGAAAGATAAATGCAAGGACGCAAAATTCATCTAATGTACAATTTTGTTGATAATATAGCTACTTCCGTTTGTATCAGAAATAGCCGCAACTTTTTTTGTAGATATTGAAACAGCTTGGTTTTTTGAATTCGTACATACATCTGGATTCGGTGAACATATAGATGTACAAATATATTATTCATTGATTTTAGTTGGGATTCAGAGAGAAATCATCGCTCAAATCATTGGACCATTTATTAATTCAACTATACTTTCGTGATTCCTTAATCACTTCGTCAGAGTTGCTACAATTGAAAATCTTATATACCTACCACAAAATTGGAATGTGATAAATAAAGATGTTATTATACAAACTATATTTAAGGCTAGCCTGAAAAATTATGACTTTAAATTGTGAAATTTAATTTAATCTAGCCATAAAATTAGTTTTGTGACATTTTTATCACATTCCAATTTGTATGAGGTTATTTATCTTGATGTTAATGAAACCATAATTATAAGATTCTGACGAAAAGATTGAGAATTATGAAGCTAAGTTGAAATAATAAATGGTACACTGATTGAGCGATGAGCGATTTCTCTAACTCCCAATTAAAATCAATAAAAATATATAAACTTGAGAGATATGAACATAACTGAATGACGATATACAGATACATACAATGATACTCACACAAAACAATTGATACTGTAAATAATGGCTCGTGATATTTTCAACTCATTCCCTGTATATTTTTTGAATATTTATCATTATCAAATTACTCACGATGTAATATTTATTGAATTAACTCATCACTTTTCGAATAATTAGTTGATTGTGAGTGGATCTTTTATCATATTCCATTCCAAATTCAATTAAGTTTCTTGCGAAATTCACTGAAAAGAAACAATGAAGACAACCTCTGGTTTCATTTCAATCCCAGAGAAATTGCTGAGAAACTCTTGAAAAGGCCTGTTTCCTGAAACTGCATTGTCCTTTCCTTCCAGGATTCGTCCTGCATTGCCAAATAAGTCTGACAAATTTCATTATTATTCTAAGAGAATAGCTCCATTTTCTGCAAAGTATTTCGAGGAAGCAGGCACTCACTATGGCAGATTTAAATTGCATTGAAGATTTACCTCTAGCTGGAGGAATTTACAAAATTTAATTATAGGATAATCTCGATATTTCTGATGAACAATGGTGTCCTCCATAATAGGTATGAGATACATTACTGTCATCGTGAATATACGTAAATAATGAATATACAGGGTGTCTACTTTTAAGGTGGACAAACCTCAAGGGGGATTATAAGAGTGATTTGCAACAAAAAATGTCATACAACATGGTCGAAATGTTGACGGTTATTCTTCATTTCTTAAAAACTTTTTAGGTTTTCACTCCCAGTCTCTGAACAAAACTAATTAAAAAAAATTAATTAAAATGAAGTGCTCCTGATAAATTATAAAAGGAAAATTAGGAATCCACATGTATTTTTGTTAGATGAAGAAGATAATTTGGCCAATAGATCGTATTTGGATTGATTTATTGAAGGAAGAAATGACATCAGGAAATTTTAAAAATTAAATAAATCAACATCTCTATATATTGACCACTTGCAATGTCAATCAGATTGCAAATGAAAAATACACAATTCTGAAGATTTTACGAATTTGTT
>CM024241.1:14544569-14589429 GCA_013421045.1 Propylea japonica | reverse complement strand
AAATATTCAAGTTTGTTATCTTAAGCCCAATACCACTATAAAAACAGATGACGATGTTATTCTTGTTCTGATACCACTGGAAATGAATATTTTGGGGAGCTGGTCCTAAGTATTTTTTGAAGCTATATGAAAAATTTGATGATTACTTCTTCATCAAATTTTTAAAAACTTTTCTTCTTCAGGAAACAAATTTTTTACCTAAATCCATTAGATTGGATAGTCAATTTTTTCAAATAACTCGCAAAAGTACATAATATTTTTTTCAAAAATATATTTGGTCCTATTCATTGAAAGTTCTATTTATTTTAAGAACATATGCATAAGACTTTGATATTCTTCCACAAGTTTTTCAATGTGTTAAAATAATCCTGAATTCTTACTGAACTCAATGAAATATTTTCATGAAAACGGTAAAGTATTTTGTATTGAAAAATGTTGGTTGGCAAGACAGTTTTTTGTATCACAGTATTGGCATTTTCAGTATGAAAATATTTGATTTCTTCATATGACGGCATTGAGAGTAATGTTAAATATACAGGGTGTCTGTAAAGAATGCTAGGGACTTAGGAGATCATTTCTTCATATAATTTTTTTTCGAAATCGACCTCCGTTCCAAGATACACCTTTTGGAAGGCGATGACGATTTAACAGTTTTAAATTTTTTAGGAATCCTAAAAAACTGAATCATCAAACTATACATAATATGATTCATAAAGGAGATGTTATAAGGGGTTGAAAAAAACGGCCCCTTATGATTTTTCTTCAAAAATTGTTTCCGTGGAATAGATTTTTCGAAAATAAAATTCTCTCAAGGTTTTCCATTCAATTCTGGAGAAAAAAGTCTCCTGCAAATTTCGATACAGTCGATACTTTTCTCGGAAAAAATAAAACTTGACTGACTTCGAAACAGAAAACGGATAGTCGCTATATATTTCAAAGGGTCTATTATTTAAAAAGTTTTTTTTTCTGGAAATCACTGGACAAAACTCATCCACTTTCTTTCCAAAAAAATTCAAAATTATCTTCGGGCCAAACTTAAGGATTAGTTTTATCAATTCCTCTTTGGAATTCCTCTTTGTCAAGTTGGTTAACCCCTTTTTCAAACATTCCGAATAAGTGATGAATGGAGTCACATAGCTCAATTCAGTAGTGCCATATATTGTTGAGAAGAATTATGAACTTCCGGTATATAATTATTAGAATAGTGCATATAAAGTTCGATTAGATCCTTCACAGTTTGATCACGCTCACTACCAAAATTATAACTCAAATTCGCGTTAGAATACCTACGTAATGATGCGTATTCTCATTTTTTATGAAACATAAGAACCTTTTTTGGGACCGAAAAAAGTCGAGAATAGCTCTGACGTGGGATTAGGAGACTTTGCGCAATCGAAATATGGAAACAAGAATTGCGAACAAATTCAGGATGTCAATCTGTCACTTATTTTGGCTTGAAAAGGTCCTCAATGTGTCATGTTATTTGAATAAATTACATATCATTCGATATTTTCGAAATGACTAGAATTTTGAAAAATATATTAAGATTCGATTAAACGATGTGTGGTGTTTTTCTAGGTTGCACCACTTTTCAGTAAAAATTGATCAAAAAAATCTGGGAGGAGGACAGACTTCAATTTGATCACCTTGTATATTTTGCTTCGTACAAGAGTTTCACACATAACACTACCTATATGATTTCATTCAACATTTTCATAACATTAAATTAAAACAATATGTTGGGAACATGCATGTCATGAATACTTCTTGAGACTTTTTATTCTTCAATTTTCTCTCTCCTGATTATTTCGAGAATTAGTTGATTTTGAATTGTTTATTTTATTTTCGTTAAATTCAGTTATGGTCATATTTGCTAATGAGATGTAAGTCATACCAAATTCAAAACAAAATTAAGTGATATTACTGTAGTAGTACCTATAATAATTGATTTTATGACAACTAACTTAACTTTCTAAACTTTGAGAACTTTCATTTTCTGTATTATTTTATTTCGTGGAAGTTCTTTTCATTCCAGCTATATGGTTTAATGTATCTTCATCTCATCACATACATATTTCACTTGAATAAGGAAAAAAAGGAGTCAAAAATGATATTTTTTCGATTTGTACAATAATGCAGTTCGACATGTAACCAAATATATCTAGACCGTTTTCCTAAAATGTGTAGATATCGTTGAACCATTCTACTTGCGGTTTCAAAATATTAGTAATCATTGAAATCATTCCCAATAATTTTTGACAATTTTTCCCTTTACAGATAAAGTGTTCCTGTTCGGAAGGAAAAAGACCCCAATACTCAATAACTAACACGCATAGACTGTTGTGCCTCTGTTCAAAAAAGGGATAGATTTAGTGATCGTTCGACATGAAAAAATTCGCCTTTATATTAAGTATAATTTTTAATTTAACTTTTTCCATAAATGCAGATGAATTGAAAGCTGTTACCGTGGTGAGTACTTATTATTTAATAAACATCAGATATAACATAACTAATAGTTACTCAGGAAAAACTGAATGAATTTTGATTGAGTCAGTTCATTTATATGGGATATTACTGCTAATGTAGACTTTTTATTTAAATACAATTATACTGACAACATAAAATTCAGATCCAAATTATACATCAAGTGGGATAAGAACTTGATTTAATATGTGTTTTAAGATAGTGAATCATGGAGATACGATTCCTTCGAAATTTTATCCTAGAGATCCTTACCAAGATCCAGCTATTTGGCAAAAACCACTAGGAGAACTCAGTAATGTAAGTAGGAAACTATCACTTACCTCAGAAATGAGTTTACTACATTCTTCCAATAGAATAAAATGTTTGATTTTGAAGTGTGTGACATTTATGAAACAGTTCGGGAAATGGGGTTTTTTTGGCACGACTGGACAAAGTTGAACTCTTAGAGTCCAAAAAAATTCAGGGTGTAGAATAATGCTTTCACAGCTCATTCGATTTTATTGCGAATTCTGATAAAAAATATGCAAACTTTTATTTGAACTATCCCGTTATTTCGTAGTTATTGTAAAGATCTACGGCTTTAATTGAAATCATACTTATTTTTTATTCGTTCAAAAATTCCTATTTTCTGGACTTGTTACGTTTGATCGGTTGATAACTATTTTTCCACAATGACAATATAATATAGGATTTTGATGCATTGGAAACTATCTGATCTCAATGAATTTGAAATCCGATGATAGGATCAATAAATGAATATGAAGGGATGAGCAAAATTGAGGAAAAAACGTTACTACCTTCACAAGTCATTTTCAACCTCTTCTTAATACATTATGTCATTACATTCATGGAGAACATTTTATGAATTTCCTTCACATAAATCGTCATAATAATAAATTCATTAATTCATACAGTAATTATATTTCATTCATATTTACCTAGAGCTTGTTCATCAAATTTTCGAAGACCTGTCGCTCTTATTGAGAACCCTGATATTTTATATTGTTCTCACTAAAAATAAGTTCAAGACCTTATTATCAGAAAAGTATTTCTGTATTGTTTCATATTGATAAAATATAACTGTTTTTATAAAATAGTACACATCAAAGAAGGGACCATCAAAATTTGCCGAAGCAAATGTAAAAGATACTAAAAATCTAAGATGAATAAAGGACATTTCCAGTATGTTAAATTCGGGTTTTTTCAGCAATAATAGTAGCGCTCCATTATTCCGTAAATTTCAAGTAATCAGTTTTTGTTATATTGAAAATGTGATTTCCATTCTCAGTTTAAATCATCATGTTATGCATTGTTATGCTTCAAGTTCAACTCCATGGATCCCAAAATAAATGTTTTTCATTAAATAAATGTTCCGCTTGACAAAAAAAGTTTTTCGTTCTGACAGAAATGATTCGAAGAGAAAATATTATCGAAAAATATACAGGAGGACACTATCCAATAGATTTAAATTCACATGTAGGTATTGATATCGCTGTGGTATTTGGCTACATCTCACACGTCACAGTAAAGTTTGCTATTAATAAAACTTTTTTGGGAACTTAAATAGTGGAGAGCTATTAATTGCAAACACAAAGCTTTTCCCCATTATCCAAATAAAGAAAGAATGTTTTTGTTATACAGAAACATATCCCAATCTTCTTTAAGAACTTCGGAAAATTCTATTTTAAATAATATTAACAAGTCAGAAGCTTTTGGATGCGTTCACTTCCGAACCTAACTTAGAGATTTCAATAGATACGTTTAAATCCTAAATGAATAAACCAATCCGATAATTGAAATTTTTTAAATTTGAAATGAATTACTCAATAAAAATCGTAACGTGGCTAAGCTCACGAATACATATCTTCTTCAAATATGCTCATCGTCAACAACTTTTGAATTTGCATACAACCTTACTTTTCTAATAACCAGAAGCTTAACCCAGCTCTTGAGTCTGGTCATTTGCGGTTCAAATCAATGACGTCGAAGGGCTTATTCCTGAGGTCATTACTTTGAACCAAAATAACCAAATCGCTTGAATGCAATTGGTTAACCAAAATGATAATCGTTTATCTGCTTGAACTTGATTCATGTGAGTTGTATTTTGTTAATACCTTCCCCTAATCATTTCGAATATTTCAGCTAGGCGAACAACAATCATTCGCAGTAGGCAATGTTCCTAACGCTAAAACGCTACATCCTGAAAAACCCTTTTGTAAGTCTCCATTACAACGCTTCCCAAATCTACACCTACTCAGAGACCGAGATGAATCCCTATGTCTGCAGAATGCATACGCAGGCTTCCTACCACCTGTTGGCAATGAAATATGGAACAAGAACTACTCTGGAGACCTACACCAGTTCACAACTCTCCCCTATTCTGGATTACGCTGTTGGTAGAGGGGTAGGCTGTCCAAGATTCGAACAAGAAGCTATCAAAGTTATCCATGGTAGGTTCTACAGGACCCACACCAACAAGACAAGACATTGTTGGAATATTTAACAACAGAAACTGGAGAGAAGTTCTCTAATATTGGTCAGATTCCAGCTCTTTTCAACATACTTCAAGTTGAACAGAACCACAATCTCACTCTTCCAGCTTGGACTGAATCAGTCTACCCTGACATCCTTGGCAAAATAGTTCTGGAGGACTCAATTTTGAGGACCAAAAACCCAGAATTGGCCAGACTTTCCATTGGTCCCATGTTCTTCAATATCAAAAGACAATTTGAAGATATCATAAACAATAATCCAATTGTAGGTTCTGAGAGTGGGGACATCAGAAAGTTCATGTTATATGTAGCAAATAATAGTTTAATCTACGATGCCCTTCACGCTTTAAAAGTACCATCGTTTGGAATAGTACCATTCAGTGCCAGTCTCATTTTTGAACTGTGGGAAACACCTCAAGGGATGAACTATGTTAAACTTCTCTACAAAATGTTCCTACAGCAAATACACCCATTCAAAAATTGAAAATTGGTGGTTGCAAATCTGTTAAATGTCCATACCAACAATTTAATAATACCATCAATCAATCGCTGTTAATTTCACGCAGTGGTCTGGGCTATGTAATGTCTCTGGAGAAACCCAAACTCGTAAAATTGTGCTTCCAGCTGAACCGATACAAATTGATATGAGAAATGCTGATCTGTGAGTAGTTTTAGGTATTTTTTACCTATAATTTTAAATGTATGTATTCAAGATTAATATTTTATTACGTAATTGTTTTTGACTTTTCGTGAGTTCCTTATTCAAAATATTCCCCATATTTTTTCTGATTTAACTACAGAAACTGGAGAAATTCTCTAATATTGGCCAGATCCAGCTCTTTCAACATACTTCAAGTTGAACATAACCATAATCTTACTCTTCCAGCGTGGACTGAATCAGTCTACCCTGGCATTCTTGGCAAAATAGTTCTGGAGGACTCAATTTGAGGACCAAAAACCCAGATTGGCCAGACTGTCCATTGGTCCCATGTTCTTCAATATCAAAAGACAATTTCAAGATATCATAGACAATATCCATTGCTGGTTCTGAGAGTGGTGACGTCAAAAGTTCATGTTATACGTAGCAAATAATAGTTTAATAATCTACGATGCCCTCACGCTTTGAAAGTACCATCGGTGGGAGTAGTACCATTTAGCGCCAGTCTCATTTTTGAACTGTGGGAAACACCTCAAGGGATGAACTATGTTAAACTTCTCTACAGAAATGTTCCTACAGCAAATGCACCCATTCAAAAATTGAAATTGGTGGTTTGCAAATCTGTTAAATGTCCATACCAACAATTCAATAGTACCATCAATCATTCGCTGTTAATTTCAATTTCACGCAGTGGTCTGGGCTTTGCAATGTCTCTGGTGAAACCCAAACTCGTAACATTGTGCTTCCAGCTGAACCGATACAAATTGATATGAAAATGCTGATCTGTGAGTAGTTTTAGGTATTTTTTTACCTATGAATTTTAAATGTATGTATTCAAGATTAATATATTATTACGTAATTATTTTTGACTTTTCGTGAGTTTATAATTCAAATATTCCCCATATTTTTCTTATTTTCGACACTAAAATAGATATAGATTCTTTTGAATTAAGAGCTGAACGAATCACATGAAACAGTCCCTAGCTGAGATATGTGTAGAACGGGTACCATACTATTTTGCATATGATACCAGAGCTCAGGTAAAAACCTCAGTAGAAAAAACCCTGACCAACTGGTTAAACTTAAAACAATTTGAATGAATCCTTCAATATTCAGATACAACTACCTTATTCTTGGCTCTTTGGCCAAGAAGTTGTTCTGAATCAAGTTTGGCCTTTAAAGCGATGATTTTTTCGATCTTCTGTTCTTCAAAGATCGCTACAGAACCCTACTGGAGTGATCATCGCCCATAGATTCAAACAACGGTATTTCATCTAACTATCGAATTCAATTTAGGAATAATGATAAAAAATTCAAGAAAGCCCCTAGCAGGTTCTTCTGAGCGCTCGTTCAATGAAGCAATGAGGCTATTACTTCAAAATTTTGTACAGGACTTGAGATTGATACTTAATATATAATGCAAAATCTGTGCAGAATCGGAATAATATTCTGGAAATTATTCAAATACTGAAATATGTAAAACTTGACAATTTAAAAAATTTAAATTCTATGGTTCTGATGATGCGATCCTCTTGAAATTTTGTATGAACATTCTGTAGATCAACCTTCATAACAAAAATGATTCCACCCAAATCGGATATCTTGTTATGGAAATATGGAGAATTTTCTATCCCATATTCCAATTGAATTCTTTATGATTCATATAAGCAATCTTCTTGAAATTTCAGTATGTCAATCTTCATTAGTAAAATAAATTTCACTCGAATCAGATATCTTTTATGGAAATTGAAGATTCTTCCTTTCAATATCTCCATTGAATTTTCTATGGTTTCTGATCACACTAAATTTTCCATGAGGCTTATTATGAGCATCTTGCATTTGGCCTCAACATTTCATTTCGAATGTTTTTCGTTTTTGTCTGAGATATTGAGGAACAAAATTTTGAATGTTCATTTGAAAACCCGACTCACCCTGAAAATATCAAGTCTCCAGGACAATCCTTCGAAAGTTATCGTGCTAACAGCCGGCCCACGACAGAATTGTGTTTGAACCACGGATTCTCCATCAGAAGTCAAACGCAATCGTTTGAGACCGTTTTCGCCTTAAAATTACGAAATTATAGACATTTGGGCAAAACGATATAGCTCTAGTTGAAGTAAAACCAGCGCTTAAAAATGAAAATCAAGAAAGGGAGGTCTTAAAAAATTGTAATTGAAAACATCAGGAAGGAATGATTCTTTGATTCTTCCATAAAAAATATCCTTATTATTTTTATTGAATATATACAAAATATTATCACACAAAATGGAACTATATTAGCTCTAAAGGAATTCAATATCCTATATTTGAACATAATATATATCAGCAACTATCATCACTTTATCATTATTTACAATAAATTCTATTTTATTCTTACAATATAAAATATCCTTCTCTAATACTATACTACAACACCAAAATAATAGGTCACAACGATCATCCTTCTATACAAATGTAAAATTTTGTCAATAAATTTCGAAATTTTAAAACAGTCAACATTTACTATAAATGAGTTGAAGGCATTTTTTTATTCTTTCTGATGAAATTTTAATAATTTTATGTACGCATGAGCAACATCTGTGCAGGATTCTTAAAGTGCATGCGCATTGTAATTTAAGTAATAAAAGCCCAAAAAAAATGCGTGAAAGAGCTGGATAAACTTGTGAAATTCTGCTCAATTAAAGCCTTCAAGTGAACAGTTTGATTGTGATCAAACTGTTGATTGTGTTCAACGAATAGGTGCCGGCGATATTTCAAAACTCTTCATAATCAGCAAGAATTTCGAATTGTACAAAAATCCTCATAGTTGTTTCAAGTGAACATCTCCTGGAGAGGTAGTCTTCATTCAAGATGATGACATTCGATTGCTTAAATTTTAATCATGAAATAGATCTTGGATCTTGATATAAACGTACCCTGGAAAAATTCCAGTAGGTACTCTGATCTAATTCAAACAAACCTCATCTTTTTGATCAGTTTCTAACATAACCTCAGTCAATAATTCGGTAACACTAACTTTGATCTTGGTACTTAAGCTAGGATAAGCCTTCTATTTGTCACGACCGCCATTAAGGTTATATCTGCTGAACCACCACTTGGATCATTGAGGATTCAACAAATTAAGGGCTAGAGTTTCTGGACGATGGCCTCATATTTTTAATATGTTTCAATTCTCTTGTACCACTAAATGTGAAAGGAACACCGCAATTACTCAAAGGATGATTATCTAATTGTTTCGAATCTGTGGTAGTTTCTTCTATAATATCAGCAGGTATTATAAGAGCTGGAGTGTTATTATTAGGACTTGTGGGTGTATTCGTTACCAGTCTTGTATTAATATCGTTAAGGTTGTTATTTCTTTCGTTTTCCTCATTGTCTGTTTCTTGTATAGTTTGTCTATGTTGTTCATACTCTTAATTTGGGGAAACATTGTGGAATAGTTTTTGTTTTAATATGTTTTTGTGTTGGTTTGAGAAGAAATTCGAAGTTCTTTGTACGTTTCTCTGCAGATCTTCTCTTGATTGTGAGTTTAAACTGTTGAAACGTATTTCTTCGTGAAGCACGTTGGAATTTAGTTGTATCCTTCCAGTGCTTTGTGATTTGATCAGAGGTTTGTACGGTGTGTTTGTTTTCGACTTTTGCATAAATTTCCTTGTTTCTTCTTCTCTCGACGAAAATATTTCAGATACCATTCGTCTAACGTTCTCCAGGAATCTCTGTGACCTTCTTGTCTTCTATCAAATCGTTAATAAAATGTCCTAAAGTTATTATTGTTAGTTCTAATCCTCTCTTTTCAGCATCTTGTTTGTGCAATTCTGATTGTTGCACTTTTCTAATGGTGTCCAGTCCTTGGAGGTTTGCCATTACTTGATCTAACTGAGCCTGCAGTTTCTTGTTTTGTTCTTTCAGTCGTTTGTTTTCAGGTCTAACCTATGCGCTTGATCTACTTGGGGTTGGTACAGCCATCATTTCTTCTTGAAGCACGTGTATTCTACTTTGTATTCAAAGAGCTGTTTGGAAATGTCTGTTACGTAACCCTGAAAGCAAGAAAAATAATTAAATGAATACTGTAGAATTATGAATTTGAAACGTATCTTTTTACTTTAGAAATGAGGTTGTTTATATTTCGAAAAATTTCATAAGAGAAGCAGAGAAGAACTTTTCTTTCTTTTGAAGTTATGAATATGATGATTGATGGAGATCTTTTGAATAATCTACTGACCATTTTCATTATTTTTTCCAACATGGGTTTTCCACTTGTGTGAGTGTGATTTTCAAGTAGTCCATAATTTCTTCAAAACTTTGACACTTCATAAGATTTTCTTTGTTGAGAGTGAGCAAAGCTAAAGCGACGTTGAAGACAACATCAAGTCCTTCCATGAAGAGCAGATCGCAAAAAACGTATATCAATTTAATTCTCTCAATTGAACTTAATAAAACTAGCTGTTAATTTAAAACAACGTTTCTGCTATTAATAAGGGTTTTCCCAAAGAGGTGCTATTTTGATATTCAAAGAAAAATGCCATTTTACAATATAAATGATCGGATGTTCATTTTATTATAAAGAAGAATCTACGCCGATACTAGTGGAAAATAACATCAGCAAATGACCACCACGCCTACAGACCTATCCTTTCATGGAATCTTCTATACCGTAGAACGGGGTGAGATTGATCTGCCGGGGTGAAATTGATCATTTGTCATTGAATCGCATATATGCGCATAAAACTGGCAACAATGTGAATTTGTTGCTGTACGTGAAAGATTTTATGTCTTTAGGGTTGCCTAATATTAGTGCACGTTATTGTTAGTTTGTGATCAACACTGGAAGGAAGATATATTGTTGTGAAGTTGACCCTAATTTTCGACCTATTTTCATAGCTTGGATACTTTTGGTAGAAAAAGAAAAACAGAGGTGAGTTCATTATTTTTTGTATTGTAGAAGTTTTCTGTCAGGTGCTCTGATAGTGATTTTATCAATTTAGCATTTCAATGAATGACTGTTTTTTAAATATGGCGGAGAATATTGAGTGGGGTCAGATTGATCAAGTGATCAATGCCCACCCCACGTTTTGTATTTACCGAAAATTAATTCACACAATTTTTAATGGTTGAAAAACATCACACAAATGGGCAGAACATACAAAAGAAAGTTAGGTTCCAGAACTTACGGAAATTCAGTGAAGAACAAGTTATTAATGCGTTGCACCACGTATTGGAGAATGGATTATCGCATACGAAAGGTAGCAAAGAAATACAGATTGTCCTACGGAACTTTAAATAACAAGTACCATGAATATAAAATCAAGAAGAGCGGTGGGCAACCTGTGTTCACGTATGAAGAGGAAATGGTCATTATTGACAGCGTCTTAACTTGTGCAGACTGGAGGTATCCACAAAGCGCCATGGATTTAAGAATATTCGTCAAGAGTTTCTTGGAAAAAAGTGGTAGATTTAAAGAGAATATCCCAGGACTTGACTGGTTAAATAAGATGTGGCTATTCTACCAGATCCGACACTCGAAAAAGATTTTTGATGGGATTGAAAAGTACCATTTCCGCGGAGAAATCAATATAAAAGAATGTTGAATCTTTTCCTGTTGACATTTTTTTACATTTTATGAAATGCATTTTTTGTTATTTAAATTTTTTTCTTTATAAAATAAAGGATTATATATTGAGATCAATGTGATCATATTTAACCTTCCGTGATCAATCTCACCCCGTTTTGAAAAAACAAGAAAAACGGAAAAAGTACTTGACCGAATTTATCGGGGCGAAGAATGATCACTTTCTATCGAAAGCACTACTGTTTAATACTATAAAATTGATATGATCAATCTCGCCCCATTTCCAGTCTAAGATTGATCACACCTTTTTTATAGGATAATTAATTTTGCTCAATTCCATTCTTTGGATCTTAATTGAACATCTGATGCTCTTAGAAATGAAAAAAATTGAGTAATTTTTTAATTACGTCCAAATAAAGTTGAAAAAATTGATCAATCTCACCCCGTTTCACGGTAACCAAATCGCAAAGTGTCTGCCTGTCCTCGATAGCCTCCGAATTGCATCTTTGAGATCTTGAATCGGCGTTGGGCTATTGGCTTAGACATTCTCTTTCACGTGGCCCCAAAGGAAGAAGTCGAAGGTGTTAAATCAAAATCTCGGTGACCAATTGTGATCACCTCTTCGAGAGAAAACACGGTCCGGAAACTTTCCTTTCCTGCAAATATCAATGGTTTCGTGGCTGTGTGGCACGTAGCGTAGCGTTAGTGTGTTTAACTGAACTTTATAAGATTTAAGACCCAAATCTTTATGCAAAATACTGTGTTATGACGTTTGTGGAAGGCCTAATTGCAAAGAACGACAAGTAATGGTCAAACCTGGTTTTCTTCAACACTTTCGGCTATAATAGCAATATTCTCGGCTTTTCTTGAGCGACGTGCACGAGTTTTATTCTTCACATAACTAACTTGTCCCAACAGCTCGAATTTCTAAAACATTTCTTAATTGCGACAAGGTGCTTCACGAAGACCCAAAAATGTTTGAGTTTACTATCCGTCTCTGTGAAATTTTCACCTTTTATAGTGAATTTTAATAATTTCAATGCGTTTTTTGAAGCGTGTATCATTCCATTTTTATTAATGGTGTAGTTTTTACTTGTCAAATCTCAAAAAATGACAGCTTCAAAACGTGACATCTACCTAAAACGAGCTATCCAAAATAACACCTCTTATTGGAAAACCCTTTACATACTAAGAAGATTGAAAAGAACCAAAAAAGGTAATTTTCTCCCAACAAACCCTCTATAACGAATCCCCAGAGGAAACTGTGATGCAAAATTGTAAGAATCCAAGGAGCTGCATAAAGTGTTGGTGCTACATCATAGTTGTTAAGGTGGTCATACAAATCTGGCAGTTTATCATGCAACAGTCTTGATAACTGAAAGAGCCTGATCTGAAGTCCTGTCAATCAGAAGGTACTGTTTCCTTAGCCTCTTCTCACACATCAAATGTCGGAGCAAAAAGAACGCTTGAGCTTCCTCCATCTGAAAGCAATAATGATATGACCTATTAAATGATTCTTTCAGATAAAATGTACCGGTTTTTTCACTATAATTTGACCCCGCCCTTTAACTTTGTTCTAAGAGAGATACAGAAAAACGTTTCATACAAAAATTTCACGAAATCGACTGAGGTTTTACATATGAATTCACATAATGGAATATATACAGGGTGGCCACATATTGATGGAAACTTCATTTTTTCAAATGGAACACCCTGAATATGTTTTGGCTAGCTATTTTTCACCTGATTTCGAATATGTACCTAATATATGTTAGTCTAGCTCTTTATCCTGAGAACCACAGAGTTTCAAATTTTAAGAAACCCGGTACCTACCTATTGCACCAAAATACTTTGCAACTTATCACTTTGCACTTCGCATTCTGACAAATTTGAAAGTGAATATAAACTATGTTACAGAACATTTCTCCCAGATTTAATTTCTGCGAAGTGTTTTTCATTTTGCACTTGAATTTTGACATTGCACTTTTTAATTAAATGCGTTTCGCGCAACATTATAAATTTGAAAAGTGAAAAGTTGCAAAGTATTTGGTGCAATAGGCAAGATCTGTAATCATTTTACAAGTGGCAGAGTGCGTTTACTGAAAATGCTCATTTTTTTGAGTTATGAAAACGTTAATGGGAAGATTACAGGGTGAACAACATTGAATGCAACTATATTTTTTCAAATGGACACCCTGTCCTTTATATTCTTCCTTTTTTTTGATAGGCTATTTCCTCCTGATCTCGAATATAAATGCGTATGTGGATGTATCTCTTCAATTTTCAGATATTCAAAGTGAAATGATGACACGCGAATAAAAAAATTTGTGAAATACCTACGAAATTCTTTATATCCAACAATCTACTTAAAAAGTATTATTTTAGAATGATACTTAACAATTACTTATTAACCAATGAAAAATAATAAACTATGGTAGTAGGGGTAAGAGTAACATACAACTAAGAAATTGCTCGAAATGACCACCTTTATTCAATCCTATCGTTGTCTCAAGTTGTTCAGAATATTTTTGATAGCATAATTATGGCTCTGATTCAAGTCAGAAATTAGAGCTTCAAAATTTGTTTTTAATCATCACATTATCATCATTATTCTTTGTGCGTTGACGGAATAGTTCCGAATTATGGGTTAATATTGATTGATTTATATCATTAATATTTCTCCGCTTTCATTGATTATATAACTATTGCTGAAGTAATTTTTTTCCTTCAGGAACGGCTATAAAAACGTGTCCAACGTGTTAAATCGTGACTATTTGGTGGCCATAAAATGGGTGCTCCATTACCAATCTAAAGATCAAATTGGCCACTTTAAATATTCACGAACTTCCAAAACGCTATGCCAGAAGGTTCTTGCAATTTGAAACTCTGTGGTGCTCAGAATGAGAAAAAAGACCAACATATAGTCCGTTCACGAAAGGTTGAGCCGTCGGTTGGCCATGGAAATTTGGCATATTCCATGTGTATATTAAAATTTAGGTATGTTCTTGTCAGATTGATACGCAATGTTGTCAATATTGCATAGAGTTGTCTGATAACTCGCAATCTCGTCGAACGCGGCCGGTTTACATCGGCAACGTTGACTTTATTTTACGTTATGACATCAAATACTGCAACTTCAGATAAAAAAAACGCCTACTATGTGCTCAACCTTTCGTGAACGGACTATATGTTACATATTCTAAATCAGGGACAAAAGAGCTAACCAAATATGGAAAATATACATTAGAAAAAATGAAGTTGCCATCAATATATTGGCCATCCTATATATATTTCAGTTTGTGGATCATATCAAAAAACCTCGGTTGATTTCGTGAAACTTTTATACGAAACATTTTTTGTATCTCCTTTAGTAACAAAGTTGAAGGGGGGTCAAATTATAGTGAAACACCCGGTACACTTAAATGAGTGGAATATTATCTAAGTATTGATTCGAAGTTTTTTAATAATAGAATCATATTTAGTTATCTTTTTACTCACATGAAGAAGTAGTACCCCCACTACAAAACTGAGTCCCTGGCAATATCCAACTTCAGGATCTAAGAGAGAATAGGCCTTCAACAAATTGAATAAGGCCAACTGTCCTGGACCTAGAGGACTGCTGAAGTAGGAATGGTTTGGAAAGTTCTGCCTGTAGAAAAGAAGTTGTATTTTTAAACCGTTTTCTCTATTTTTATTCATGAATTCGTACTCACCAAGGTCAATTAGGATAGCAGTTGGTGTAATGTCAGTTCTTTCAACAGGGTTTCGTACGGAGTGTCATAGTGAGGAAATGGTGTAGTGTCAATTGGTGGGTTTGTCATGCAATATTGAAAGGCTAGGAATTGCCAGGCGTCGCCACGTTTACCTCTTGGTATGCCTGCAGAGGATAAAACATTCTGAATCGTCCGATATTATTACATATTAAATACAATGAATTTATTAATCTTTGCAATTTTTTTTATTTTTCAGTAATGAAATAAGGGAAAATTTTATAGTAAATAATGTAAGATTGAAGAAAGAAAGACAACATTCTCTAAAATTAAACCATACATATTATTTATACAGCTACAGTAATACTTTTTTGGATTTATTATCATATTCCGGTATGAAATAGAATAATTCAAATCTAATGAAGATTATTTCCGAATATTAGAGGCATCTAAAATTGTGTAATATACAAATTGATATCTTTGGATTCTCTTTGAAGAAAGAGGAAGAATATCTCAACTATTCGGTACTCACCTTGCCTAATAGCATTGTAAAGTATGGCTTTGTCCACTTTTTTCCCACTCTCCTTGTTTATTATAAGATCCCAAACTTGAGAAACTTCCCTTTGACTTGGTTTCATTTCATCGTACTCCAATTTAATCCTCTTTACAGCGGATTCTTCTGTTTTGCTAAAAAAAATTTGGAAAAATTTTATCAATAGAACACTAACCACGCACTTAAATATTAGTAAATTTTACGAATGGGAGACTTTAATGAATTAAAAAAAATCATAAAATCGAGAAAAGCCCTGAGCAGGAACATTTAAGCTCTCGTTTATTGGTGGAATAATAAGCCTATTACCTAGAAATTTTTATATGAGACTTGCGATTGATACCCATATATAAATTTGAAAATCTCCGCACAATCGAAATTATATTCTGGGAATTATTAAGAAAAAGATCTATGTAAAAAATAAATTGAAAAAGAAGAATTCTATGGTTCTGACGATGCTTTCCTCTTGAAATTTTGCATGTACATTTATTATATAAGTTTTCATTCTCAAAATGAATTTCACTCGAATCGGATATTCTCTCAGGGAAATATAAAGATTCTTCTTTCATCATATTCTAATTGAATTTTCTATGGTTCTGTTTACACTATGGCCTCATGATGCATGAAGATCCAGTATATCAATCGTTATACGCAGATGCAATTTCATTCGAATCGGAAATATGAAAATTCTTCTTTTCAATATTCTCATTGCAGGCTTCTGTTATTAGTGTGGCCACGAAATTTTGGATGAAAATTCAGTATTTCGATGTCATTTCACGAAATGAATTTCACCCGAATCGGATATCTTTATGGAAATATTTTTCATGGGGCTTTTTATGAGCATCTTGCATTTGGCCGTAACATTTCATTTTGATTGGTTTTCGTTTTGTCTGGGATATTAAGGAACAAAAATTTTGAATGGCTATATATTATGGACACTCTGTACAATTTGGTTGGTTAACGAACTTAACCGAGGCCTTTGGGACCCGAAGTCATACTAAAAATTTCAAGTCTCTAGACAATCCTTTCGAAAGTTATTGTACTAAACACGAATCAGGGAGTCTAACCCTATCGTATGAGACCATTTTCGGCTCAAAGCTCGAAAATCACAGTCATTTGGGCAAAACGATATAGCACTCGTTAAAGTTTAACGAGCGCTCAAAAATTTGTATAAATCAGATTTTTCTTCATTATGCATTGCTCTTTTTGAGTTCGGCAATCAACTCAATATGAATAATTTTAATGAAAATGAAGAGAAGAGAGAGACTAGCAAAATAAGAACAATATAATAAAATTGAAATTTACAATACTTCCATGTATCAACCGAAAACGTAAGCTTTAGACAAAGTGATCGAAAATGATGATTTGTGTGGAATTTAACTTTTTTGGGTCCAAAATTAAACAAGCGTCAGTACCTAGCTTCATTTTAAATCTTCAGGTTGGTACTCACCTGTCAGCCTTGCATTCTCTTTCTCCATCCGTACTAATAAGACAGCTTGATGTATTCCTTTCTTCCACAATTCCCTTAATTCTTCTTTACTTTTTTTAACTCGAACTTCAGTAGCTTTTGGATTTGGACTAACTACCTTTTTGAATATAGCTTGGCGCCAAGAACCATCCTGGTTTTTCAGGGATGATTCGTCCTTGTTGGACTTTGGAGAACCAACTTTGAAAAAGCTGCAATTTCAGGAAGTTTACAATTGATTAAAAAAATTCATTGATTTAGGTTTGTCAGTGCAATATAAAAATAACTGATTAAACTTACATGTCCATCATAGGGGATTTTACAGATTTATCAGTCTGCTTTTCAGGAGAATAGGAATTTTTATTCACTGACAAATTTGAGTCAGAATCGTGTGAGCCAGCAGGTGATGCCCTGGATCTCATTTCTTCTGACTCTTTTTCAGTCAGATCGTTAGCGATGACTCTAGAAGGAGAATAAGGTGATGTTTCCTGAAAAAAAAAACGAATGATTCAGAATTTTTATATTTTACCCATTTTTTCCTGATTGATCAATCGATTTTACTTGATATAGAGAAAAAACTATAAAATCAGAATTTATTCAATGGAACAATTCTCCAGAAGTATTTGTTCAGTTCTGAGCAAAATAATATCAATTTTTAGAGAAAAGAACTCTATTTTTATAACGAAAATTCATATAAAAGATTGTGTTCAAAAAGCATTTTATCCTTTGGAAATATGTGGTGAGAAGTAGAAGAAATAAAATCTGGGAGGATTCTGCATTTCTAGAAAACTTTTTAGGTTTTCACTCCCAGTTTCTGAAACAGAAACAATTAAAAAATTTTAACCGCTAGATAATCAATAGGTACCCACCAAATTTTATAGAAAGAACAATTTCAAATTTAGAACTAAAAATATCTAATCAAAATTCAAATGATTTGTTAACATCATTTCATATATTCCTGGCCTTTCAGGAAAATAAGAAGAATTGGTTCCAAATTCAACACACGAACTGTTTTCAAGACACAAAATGATTTGAGATTCATTCTGACCTGCTGAACGAAACCAATAAATGAGACACAAAAATCAAAAAATTGTATTTACCATATTCCCAGTATATGAGAAAAATCTTATACAAGAGAGACATCAAGACCTTTAGTGATAAGAAAACGGAAACATAAGAACATCAAAAATAGAGAGATTACAAGATCACAAATTGCTGATCATGTAGGTATGTTCAAATAGCGGAGATCATATGATGAACTGGAACAACACAAAGATTTTAAAGACGGAACCTGATAATTATAAAAGGAAAATTAAGGAATCCACATGTAATTTGTTAGATGAAGTAGATAATTTGGCTAGTTGTTCTATTGGAATAGATAGTATTTGGATTAATAGAAAAAAGAAATTACATCAGGAAATTTCAAAATTAAATAAATCAACATTTCTATGCGTTGACAACTTTCAATATAAATTAGATTGCAAAAGAAAAAATACACAATTCAAAGATTCTACAAGTTTGTCTGAAGAAGGAGTCTGATTTAGGCACCGAAACTTTTTCATTTATTTCCTTTTTTTAGTTTCACTGTTGGGCAACAATTTTTCAAAACCAATTTGCTCCTCACAAATTAGTGCAAAGATTAACTTAGGAGCATTTTATCTTAAAATTTTTAATTATTTCTGTTTCAGAGACTGGGAGTGAAAACCTTAAAAGTTTTCTAGAAAAGTAGACTCCAGGCAAGCTAATTTTCATCCCAAATACCTAAATTCAATAAACTCATCAATTCTTACTGCTTTTTTTATCGTAAATTAAGACTCACCCTATTCAGTGGAAGTTTCATTTCTCTCAAAGTTGCACTGAAATCGTCTCTACTAGCTCTTTTCTTCAGCATTTCAAAAGAGTTACTCAGGGACCTTTTAGCTTTGGTAAATATAGCACTTCCTCCAAGGTATTGGTTCAGAAATTCTGATCTGGAAAAAATCGAATTAATTTGAATAAAAATAATATTGAAGAAAGTTATATAACAAATTTATTTTCGCATTGAAGGGAAATCAAATCGAAATAATCATTCATAGTACAATTCAGTTCATTATTTTATTATTTGAGAGTTTCTTCTCTTTTTTACTTTTTATATTTTTTGATTATTTCTGATAATTTTTTTCAATTGTTGATCAGCCTGTTTAACATATGTTCATGATTTAAATACTGTTTAAGTTCGACGTGCTCTTTTCGTGATAACCTGTATGTTTCAAACTGACCTGTTTTCAGCAGAATCATGAAGATGTCTGCCCTGTTTCATCTCACAGTGAGTCCTTAGTAGCATCATCAGGAATTCATTTTGTTCAACTGTTGAATTTGTTTCAGCACCGTTGAATTTCATCATGATTGTCTTTTGTTCTTCTTCATCTAATTGTTCAATCCTTGAAAAAAGAGAAAGTTCATAATAGAAAAAATTCTCTTTTTTACCAAAAATTTTTCAAGTGAGATTATACCTACTTTCTAATAATGGCAGCTTGAGTTTTCTTATCCGATAAGTTTTCTATTTCTGTACAAAGTTTGTGAAACCAAACCATTGGGCAGTGATCACAGGAAATTACCGCTGTACGTGGCTTTGATTCTGCTGTTGTAAACGCTTGATTAATTGCTGCAAAAATAAGTGATATCACTAGGTGATTTTGCATTTGGGAGCATATAAAACAGTAGTCAATACGTCGAAAACTTCCTGTCCTTTCCTGAATTGAACAGATTTGCTTTATTTGCGCAACTAACCTGCTACTACAGTATCTCCAGTTATAGCATCCGATTTGCATCTGAAAAAATATCCTATATATCCTTGACTCTTATTGGCTTCCTTGCAAATAAAACAAAATGATCCTTGTTCACAACTCCCTGTAAAAAACCAATTATTAAAATAGAAAATACTCAAAAATATATCTGGCATACCTGAAGACATGCAACACTATCTCTATGACTTTTGTGCATCAAAATCTTTTTTCTATCAGGACTAATAAGCCTCAAGTCTGTTTTATCAACTTGCAATAGCATGGTTCTATTTTGATCATCCTCATCATTGGTGTTGAACTTTTGGTTGCCATCTTCTTGCTTGGATTTGTTCTCAATGTCGCTGGATTCTTCTGAAGAATGTAGCTCTGGAGTTCTACCACCTAAATTGGAAGCTGTAGATACAGATCGTTGAAGAGGTTGGAATATTATGCTGTCTGAAGAACTCGTTTCACTTGCTACTGAGTCCTGAAAAAAAATTCTATAAATTTCGGACAGAAAAACTTTTAGTTCAATTAAGAGAGAATTGTTATCTGCTACTGATGAACTTCAGTATTTCAGCGCATTTAAAGATACATACATGTATATTGATAGAACGGTGAATGATATGAGAAAGCTGATGTATTTGCAAAAAAAACAAACACTCCCTTCAAAGGATCTATGCCCTCATATTCGGTATTAACCATACAGATTACGGCAGAGGTCGATGATAGGAATACATGATGTAGGTATATACAGACAGGGTGTCCTAAATTCGTTGTTTAGTGAGCGGATCTCAGAAACCCAATGTGCTAGAACAAAATGTAATGAAGAAAAAAGGTTACTTCAATGAATAATTCTACTGAAAAAAGTGCCTGTATAATGTTTTAGTTTCATGTTCATAACTTCAGTAATAAAAAAGTTATGAGAACTTTTCATTTGACGCCATTTTCCAGTTTTCGTTAATAGCTCGAAAACGGTTGGACTTAGAAGGTTGTAGTTTTTACTTAATGAATTCTTATCTCAAAAATCGAGTACGCAAATGTGCCACTCATTTCGTTTTTGTTCATCGGGTTTGTGAGATCCCCCCCTAAACAACGAATTTAGAACACCCGGTACATATCTCCGTATTGAAATAATGAGACTATTTGAGGTATTCATCGGAAAGTAGCTAACGAAGACACTGTGTTCTAAAAAAACTGTTGTCAAGAGGTAGCTTGGATAGTTAACCTTTTTTCAGGAAATAAACCTAGTTATACTCACAGTTGAACCTCTCCTCATCAACGAATCCTCACTTCTCAAACGTCCAATGTTAGCCAGAAATTTCTTCTGTTTTTTTTCTCTTTGTCATGGTCTCTGAATTTTTCTATCGAGTCATCAATGAATGATTCAGGTACATTTTTGTCTTCTATCCTTCTATTACCAACATAAAGCACCTGGAAAGAATTGTTTATTTGATAGTGAAGAAAGAAGTATAAAGTTAGAAAATGAACTTACCTCAAAAAAGTTACTTAAGCTTGGAGAAATATCTGTACATAGTGAGGTAAGGTTGGTACTACTTAGGGACTTTGATGTGTGTAGATTTGTCTGGTCGTTCATTTGTTTGTACAGTTCAGCAGCTACCTGAAAAAAAAAGCATAATAGTAGTGTCATGGATGAAAATATTTATAAGATATTCTAGGCAATTCACTATAAATCCTCTCATTTTTATTGAGCGCACGTTCTAGTTGCCCAAATGTCTATAATTTTCGAATTTTGAGCCGAAGATGGTCTCAAACGATAGGGTTCGACCACCTGAAGACGAATTCGTAGTCAAATTCAATACTGTCCATAAGGCCGTCCGTCCTTCCGTAAGCACAATAACTTTCGAAGGGATTGTCCTAGAGATTTGAAATTTTCAGGGTGAGTTCGGTTTCCAAATGGCTCGTTTGGGTTCGTTAATCAGCCAAATTGTACAGGGTGTTCATAAAATATGGCCATTCAAAATTTTTGTTCCTCAATATCTCAGACAAACTGGTTATAATAAGCTTCATGCAAAATTTGTGGCCATAGTTCAAACAGAACCATAAAAATTCAATTGGAATATTGAAAAAAAGAATCTTCATATTTCCAGAACAAGACATCCGATTCGAATGTTTTTTTTTGTGAATGAAGATTGTTATACTAAATCTTTATGCAATACTTTGCTGCCATAGTGTCCACAGAACCAAAGAAAATTCAATTGGAATATTGAAAAGAAAAATCCCTCTATTTTCGTAACAGGATAACCGAATGAAGTGAACTCATAGTGTGAATCAAAACTGATATACTGAATGTTCATTTAGAATTTCAATTCAAGAGGATCGCATAATGAGAACCATGAAAATTAATTTTCAGAATTCAGAATATAATTTCCCATGATCTGAGATTCTGCATTTATATATTTGGTTTCAATCCCAAACGAGCGCTCAAAACCTTCTGCTCAGGGCTTTTATTGAATTTTTATCTTGCAAATTATATTTCCGTTTTAAGGCATTCTGAAATGGAAATTAGAAGATCATTTCCAATGAAAGCCTGAATGAAGTGTGACAATAGAACTGCGATGAATCATAATATCACGCTGACAATCCTTCAGAACCTTAAGAAGAAAAAACTCCTGATTTATGAGGACAAAAGGGTCAAAAGTCATTGAAACTGACCATTAGTTTTCTTCGAAAAAATATGGGCCACTTATCCATTTAGCGGTGGTGCCCCAAACAGTGATACATTGTGAATGGGGGCCGCTCTTGAAGTTATCTGCGGTTTTCAGCCTTCCAGAACAATCGGCTGAATCAGACCTCTGCTATTTCTTTCTAAGGAGATATATAAAATCATATGTTTATAACGATCGTCCCAGGTCTGTACCACAAGAACAACATTTGGCCATCGTCAACATGCCCAACGAAATGCTGGACAGAATTGTCCGATATTTTCGAAATTTATTCAAGCAGTGAACTGACAATAATGGACACCATTTATCAAATATCATCTACGAACCTGTCTGAACATTAACTTAAGATTGTACCTGGTTATGGAAAAATAATTAATTCGATATTTGCATAAGTTCTTGTTTAATTGAATTTGTAATTACGTGAATTCCTCTGTCCCACCCTGTATTCTCAACCGAGTCATAAATTATCTCCACATAAAAACAATCTACCAATTAATATGTTTCGGAAATATATATATATATATACATTCGGGTTGAAACATCCTAAAGACGTTGTTCGATTCCCAATTGCCAATGCCTTATATTGTTGCAGTCTTCATCATTTAGTCCTCTTTCACTCATTGGTTTTCTTATTCCATTAATTCATGTCGTTCTTGGTCTTCCTCTTTTTCTTTTTTCCGAAGGTATCCATCTCATTACTTTGTTGGTAATCTATTCTCTGCCATTTTTTGCACATGTCCATACCATACCAGCTGCTTCCTATCTATATATTCTGTGACTGTCTCCTTTATTTCCATATTTTCCCTTATTCGGTACCCTCTCTCTTCTCGAAGTTCTGGATGCTCTTCGTATTGCATCAATTTCTGTAGCTTCTACCCTCCTCTTCAGTTGTTCTTTCAATTGCCAAGTTTCGAATTCGTATACTAGGGTACTTTTTATTAGTGTATCATATATTCATATCTTTTTTTTTCTATCTCTGTGCTCCATAGAATACCATTTAGCGAATTTATTATTTTTTTGTCTTATTTATTCGTGATTCAATTTCATTGTCATCTGTTCCTTCTGTATTGAAGTTGATTCCCAATTATTTGTAGCTTTCGCATTTCTTTATGGTTTCATTATTTTCTAGCTTCAAATCAGTAGTTTCTTCTTCCAAAAGACAAGTATTGTGGTTTAGATATATTCATCTGAAGACCCCATCTTCCTTACTCTTCTTGAAGCTTTCTCGCCATATATTTTAGGTCTTCTTTATCATTCGCACAAATAACTTTATCGTCGGCAAATTGAAAAGTGTAATATGCAAGTATCTCCATCAATTTCGATACCCATACCTTGACATTTTGTTTTCCACAGTGACAATGCTTTCGCTATATATATTTTAATTAAAGAGCGTAGGAGAAATGCAGCAACCCTGGCGTAAACCTTTATTGACTGAAAATGGCTCTGATTCTTTATTTCCAAACCTCAAATACATGGCAAAATTGTTGAAAAAATCACGAATTCCATGACATCATCTGTCACACCATCCAAAAATCAATACTTCACTTCAAATCACCCAAATCAAAAATTAAATATCAAAATTCCAGTTAAAATGCAAAAATCGTGATAAATCCCCTAGTCCAACGCAAACACCTCCGATGGCCTTTCTACAGGAAGAACTATGAATGCATCATTCCTGCCTTGTTTATGATAGCTGATTGCATTTGGATGGCGACATCTACGTATCATGGCTTCAAACACTACGATATCATAGTCACCAACGCTGCTAGAGACAGGCACGAAGAATATGACCAATTCCTCAAGTTCTATTGCCATCAATGGTGGATAACACCAGGTCTTAGGGAAGACCTTTCAAAGCCCAGAAGGGACATGTACGAACTTTACACTGAGATGGAGAAGAGATGGAGGGATAGAGCTGGCAAGCAAGAAGTATGTGAGAAGTAGAAAGAAATACCGACTTGAAACTTAAATGTTGAAGTTGAAAAATAAAATTGTTATTGAGTCCAATTATTTTTTCAATGAAAATGGTCATAGGTAATGTTGTTAGATGTTCCCAAGGGCTGATAAGTCTGACGAGTGAAATTCAAAGGACCTTATTGATTCTGAAGGGAAGCGTTTGATGAAACTTACTAGAAGTGCATAAGGTATAAATGTTTCATATTTCATGTTTCATTTTCATGAGTTTTTGCTGAACGAGTGTTTAAATAAGCATTACCTATTTATGATTATCCAACATCAGTTTCTCTGTTGCATCACACATTTTTATCAAAATTATTGGAATATAGTCAAAAGTTGATTCTGAGAAGAGTAATGCTAGTGCTCTCGTCTAAAACATTATTTGCGCAGGCTTGCAATTGCAACATTTCCTCTCTTCCCTACATAATCTACACTGGTCATTTTATGTCAAGCCAATTCTCATCATCTGCTTCATTAAGTGACAATGTCCTGTTAAAAAGCCAGCGAGGTGGCATAACTTATTCCAACTGAGATCCAAATGTCTAACAATGTTTAAGTTTTGAAGGTCCTGTTTGGAGAGATTTATTCCTAGAAGATTCTTCTAGAGTGCTTCTAATCCTTTTTTTCTACTCCAGAAACTCTATCTTATAAGTGTATTTGCCTATATTGAAGAACACTTGCCAAAGAGGGCGCAAGAATGTCACTCATTGGCCCAAACCCTTCTGTGGTATAGATGAATGTACCTATGAGAAGGATTTTTGGAGAAGGAGAAAGTCTAGAAGGAAAAACTCTGGCGCAATCTTTCAGGGGTGGATCATTCCACTAAGTTCCTTCGGAACTTTGAAACAGCAAGATCCAAAAGATATCTGCATCTTGGATCCTGTGAGGACGGGATTATCGAACACTGGCGAGTGTAGTTTCTGTAAGGAGGAGGAAGATACCCCCTTCACCGAGTCACGGAATGCTTTGCCATTGGAAAGAATGCCTTAGGCAAGAAACTTGTAAGAGTGAGGAACTAGCCCCGTTGAAGCCTTCACATATATTGGATTTCATCAGATCTCTGTAACTGGAAGGCGAGCTGAAGGGTGCGATCAGAACAGCTCTCTAAGGGGCACAAAATACCTTGAGGTCGTATTGAACTGTAATCCCTTTTTTTCGAACTATTATTACCAAAGAAAGATTCTGGTCCTGTAGGCGTTTCTGTTCCCTAAACAACCTCAGAGTAGTCAGTAAAATGATTATAATAATAAAAATGGCTATGGATAACTTCTATATAGTAGAAATCTTCTATCCCTTATATTAAAAAGATAATATTCAAGAAGAAAATACAGACTATCCAAGTAATCATAAAATACTAAATAGAGAAGCAAACTCAAATGTTCACAAAAAAAATTTAAATAAAAAATATTATATTTGTATATTCAAGAGGAACTATCGCATATTTATATTACCAAACATTCGCTTCACTTTTTCTTATGTTATTAAACACAATGCAAACAGGAAAAGTTTCTTTGGCATTGGATGTTCACGAAATAAATAAAGATTTAAATTTAAAAAGCAAGGTTACTATTCCGAATGTCGGTATGTGCTGTAAATAAGCATGGTAAAACTGAGAATAACATGAGTCATGTAAGAGGAGACGATGTTTCCGAGGACTTTTTGAACAGCATATCGATAACAATTTTAAGGATAATAAAATAATGCACTAAGATGAGTGGTCCTGTCATAACGATATTCGAAGTTTTTTGGAATCAAATTCATTTTGGTCGGAACAAAAAAATTAAGAACTTCAACATGTTCACAATCGATGAAATTTTGCCAAAAGAAATTATGATTATTATGATGATTATGATTAAAATGATTACTTCTAGGCTGCTATGAGGCTCCTCAGAAGCTATTGAGGAATGTTTATTGCTTGAGAAGTTCGTGAATGTCACTGGTTTCACAATCAGGAGCTGTTAGGCGATTTTCAGGAGGAATATCTTGTACTAAATTATGATATCTTAAAATTAAGGGATTTTTTATGTGATAACATTGAGAGTAGTGTTAAATATTCACTTGAAATCTCAAGTTATGAACTTCTGATTCATATTTCATGGATTTATTAACATCGAATTGATTTCTCACAAGAGAGGGACAAACTGCGATTCAACATACAACCAATGAAAAGAATGCTAATGCCTACGTCACACTCAATCGCCAGTTCTGAATTCGCTGACTTATTTCGGTGATTTCAATATTTTTTCTCGCAAACCTTACTACGAAACAAGAAACGGATGATCGCTATGATATTCTGAGTCCATCATTTCAAAAATGATTATTTTTGGAAATCACCGGAAATGCCAAGAAAAAAATAGATAAAAATATTAAAAAAAAGGATTATATCAATTTTTGTATTTGACAAACATTTGTTCTCCAAGCTATCACGAATTTGGGAACTATCATAATTTTTTTGCTGAAAACCCATGTTGTTAGTTTTGCCAAGTAAAATAATCATCGAAAAAATATGGCAGTTGCCAAATGGAAAGTTTTTATGCGCCAAACTGTCTGAAAGAAAATTTCCTACACCACATTGAAAACTAGTTAGTTTTGTAACCTTTTATTTTTAGCGAATTGTCAGATACGCTAGGATAATGAAGAAATCTTTTGGCTAAATGAGTCGGGCAATGATCTCAGCAACTTTTTTATAATTAGGTACTCTTGATTTATGATAAACTCAACAGTGAATATAATTATGTCTGTCAGTCTAAATTAGAATATAACTGGCAGAAAAACATCTCTTCTTATCGATCTGAAAGGAAATATTGCAAAATGTCTATTTATTCAAAGGAAATTCTGCATTTCATCTATAGAAATTATAATCCAGAAGTCAAAAAAAATAATCGTTGAAATATTTCGATTTATGTATGTTTTTATGGTATTTACGAAACTAGTAGTAAAACATCCAATAACTGAAAAAATCCAGGAAAAATCAACACAAATTTCCTAAATTTTGCAATTGATTCAACTGCTTGAAAGACAATGAAAAACTGGGGTAATCAAATTTTTTAATTTCTCTTATAAAAACAAAATGATAAACATTGTCAACTTGAACTTCCTTGATTATTCAAACGTGTTTGTTTATCAAAACAAACAATTACTCTGACGTTAAAATTTATACGATTGTTTACACATGTGTTCCTTTCACATTTTGCAAAGTTTGTACAGAAGCTCATTTTTGAATTTGATCTTTTCCGACATATTGAACCTTTTCACTAGCTTCGGGGTTATACTTTTTTTGGCTTGCTTCCAATATTTTCAAAACTAATTCTGATAAGATTCCACAATCAGTTATACAGGGTTGGGCAAACATTTTCAGCAAAATTAATATATTTTAAATCAATAACTTGAAATAAAAAGCAGAATCACTTGAATTGATTCTGAATTAACCGCATTTTTTGGCATTATAACAATTTTTTTTTCGACCCATAAGCTACAACCCCAATTTCCTTTTTTTTCAAACTCTAACAAATGTCGTGTGTAAGCTCGTTGGAAAGCATGTGACAGATGGAATCCTAATATACTTTTCTTGTGCTTATGTTGTTATAAGGAAAAAAAATGATGAAACTCTTTGAAAGAAAAAAATATGAGTACCTTCTTAGTGCTATCTACGAGTGAATTAAACGTAGATAGATAGTTTTAAGTTTCAATTTTGTAAAACTGGCGAAACAGGGTTTTTTCAACTGAGGTTTTTCCTGTGCTCTGATATCATACGCTGACTAGTATGTTACTCCGTTTTGCACTAACCTAGTTAGGAACTTTTTTGTTTTATGTATTGTATTTGTTTTCTCTCAATTCTTTTCAGCTAAGATGTTGATGAAAGGTATTTCATTTTATTTCCGAAAAATGCGTCGAATTTTGAATCAATTGATGTGATTCAGCTGTTTTTTTTCAGTCACTGATTTAAAAGATATACATTTTATGAAGGAATTTCACCCAACCTCATAACAACATTGTGTGACCATCATACCATTAGAAATATTTCAAAATTGTCTATTATTTTATTTTCTATTTCTTTCTGTTTTGCAGGTACACATTTTTCTTCCAGATTTATACTCTTATTGATTTTTGTGAAGCCATACCTTTCTTCTGTTCATTAAAGAAGCATCACTGTGCGAACTATAAGGGCTGAACCCAACTGGAACACCAATCATATTCACTCAAAACACACACAAATATCTCATCACACAATAAAAAATATTTCCTCGATTATCAAGGTCAAAACAAAATCCTCAAAAAAAAACACTTCAACACTTCGCCAATTTTTTCAAAAACACCTTAGACGCTCTGATCGATCGCGAATTGGAACATCTTATGGTGATTTTCAGCTTCCAAAACGTTATGTACAGAGTGACGTACACAGTATACGCTAAAAATAAGCGATATCACCCATTCAATTAGTGTCTCGTGAAATTGTGAGGATAGCTAGTTGATTTTCAATGTTTTTCACGGTGCTTCTGGACTGATTATTGATTGGGTAAATTCGGAATGCTGATTGAATTGCAAACAGTATTGAATTTCTGGGATTATTGGTTTGTTTGTTTGATGTTTTGACTGGAAGATTCTTGGTTTACGAAGCAAAGAATTATTAAAAGAAATTGAAGAAAAACCTCATTATTATTAGTGTGTAGATGTAGATCTTCTATTCTCTACCCTACTCATTCATTGACTCGAAGTCGTCTATGGCGTTGATAAAACTGAGATACTCCTTGGAATCCGTGGCCGTTACTTGGATGTCCAGGACTGGTTTTCCTATATAAATTGATCTTAGGCCAGCCAACCCTAGACTTTTGCATATTATTTGTTCTCTGTTTTCTGATCTACAGAGCTTGCAAATATCTCTTCCTGATTTTCCCATACGATGAAAGTAACATTTTTCACGGTGCTTCTAGATCGATAATTGATAGGGTAAATTCATAATGCTGAATTGCAACAGTGCTGAATTTCTGGGACTATTGTTTCGTTTGTTTGATGTTTTGACTTGGTTTTTATACTGGAAGATTTTTGGTTTAAGATGCAGAAAATTATTAGAAGAAATTGAAGAAAACCTCATTATTATTACTGTTATTATTAGAACTGGGGTCGTTATGGCTAGGTTAGCTATCAGGGAACTGCGACCATGTAAATCTTTTGTTCTCTACCCTTCTCATTCATGAAAACCTTAGGGAAAAGTCAATGCTGTTAATTAAGTTAACATCTCCCATGTGAATTGTCCTTAGGCTTGCCAACTCAGGATACTACCGTCTCTTCAGCTGATTCTGCTTCTGAACCCAGGAAACTGGAAATGTTATCTGCTGACTTTCCTATACGGTACAAATAATGTTTGTACCGACAGTACCCTATCAGCAGTCCCACCATCATCCGAAGCTTTACTCTTGATAGCTTCAAGAGATTTTTGGTGTAGGAAGATGAAATCATCATTCATCTACCATTACTGGACTGCTGCCTCAGATTGGTCTTTCCCAAACCCACAGAAAGGCTCTGGTTTAGCAGGTGTTAATCTTGATGCACTTTTTGCTAGTTTATTTGCTTTTTCATTACCTTCAATACCACAAGGCCCTAGCGCCCATAGTAGAGTCACTTTATTGCCTCTTTCCAGTTGTTTTATGTTGCTACGTCGCTCCCAAGTCAACACAGAACATTATTCCGAATATGAGATCGATATTTAGGATGAAAGACCACTATTTAAATCTATGGGAGGTGATTACCCTTCAATAGAGTCCTGTAGCGGTCTTAGAAGAACAGGAGATTCGAAAAATCATCACTTGGAATGACAGACCTGGTTTAAAACACCCTCCTCCTGGCCCAAGAGCAAGAATTAAGTATTTTGTATCTGAATATTGAAGGTATTTTTTTGAATAGTTTTAGGTTTCAATTATGTAAAAACAGCGAGACAGGGTTTTTTCTCCTGAGGGTTTTCTCTGAGCTCTGGTATCATACGCAGACTAGTATGATACCCTGTTTTGCACTAACCTGAGCAAAGAACTCTTTTATTTTATGTATCGGCTATTTTATAATAAAAGGGTTTACTTTAAGGGTGAACAAAATGAATAATTGCGAAAACAATATTTATCATACTGAATTGGGAGCGAAATGATTTAATCAATCAATTCAGGTCAATTGAAACTACCAAAGAATTGATAATGGAAGCAATTCAATGAACATTCACTGAAAAAATTAATTTTGAGTATGTTTTCTTTTTAACATTCTCTTTTCTCGTTTTATACTATTTTCTGTTCAGATTATTTCTATAATTCATTAATTCCCTTTATTCTTATTCGAGTTCATTTCGCTAGTATTTTTTTGGTCAAAAGTTCTTACAGCCTGGCTACGAATTAAAAACCGATCACTTCTGAGGGGTTATGACGGATACTCAATATTTCTTTACATTTTTGTTTGATGGAAACATCACACTTAAAGTTTCATTGATAGTTTTTTGGAAGCTTATTCGTAGTTTTATGAAAATTAAATTTACAGTGAAACATGTTCAGCAGATAGTTGAACTCTATAGGAAAAAAAATTGTTCACATTGAGGCGAATTAAAATTTCTACACACTTATAGTGAAACTCGATCTTAGAGTGGCAAAAAACTTGCAGACTTTCTTTCATAATTACATAATGATTTCACTTTTCTTTCGAAATTATCCAGACATTATAAATCTATAAAAACATCATAAGTTTTCAGCAGAAGATGACCACAAATTATATCAAAAACAAGTAGTGTGGTAGGCGTTTGAAATGTTTGAATATGCCCGTGCGACCTGTTTAGTAACAACCTTTGGACTCTGAAATGGTGCCAGGAAATTCTGGGGAATCTTGCTCACAAGAATAACAGATCTAGTCAGGTAGTGTTTTCGACTTTGCCATTTTTTTCTTTGTTTTCTGGTTATAATATCTCGAAGAAAAGATTTGGCGGGAGATATTCGAATAAAAAATAATCATATTATATATTAATTCAGAGCCATTAGGTAAGTTCAGTACCTATAATGCAAGGACATCGAGGATTGAAATATAATCCATTTTCAATATATTGCCAAGATGCAGGATTGGTTGACATCTCGAAAAGCTTCAATATTTTTTATCGAACAACTTGAAATTTCATCTTGGCTGAGAATTCAACTGATTTCATCAAATTCGAAATATTCGAATCATACAATCGCATCAAAGAAATTGGTGGAAAAATTCGAGCTGTTCGAACCAGTTAGTGATGTGAAGAATCAAAACCGAGCACGTCGCTCAAGAACAGCAGAGAATATTGATGCTGTAGCCTAAATTTTTGAAGAAAAACCCAGGTTTGTCCATTCCTCGTCGTTCTTTGGAATTAGGCATTCCACAAACGTCATTACACCGTATTTTGCATAAAGATTTGGGTCTTAAGGCTTATAAAGTTCAGTTAACACAAGAACTCAAGCCGAGCGATCATCAACAACGTTGTGTCTTTGATGATTGGGTCGTTGAAATGCATGGAAATGATTCAGAATTTCATCGAAAAATCATCTTGAGTGATGAGGTCCATTTTCACCTCGGTGGCTTCGTCAACAAGCAAAATTGTCGCATCTGGGGCTCGGAAAACCCAAGAGTTATTGTTGAAAAGCCTCTCTATCCTCAACGTGTGACTGTTTGGTGCGGTTTGTGGTCCGGCGGAGTCATTGGACCTTACTTTTTCGAAAATGAGGCTGGAGCAACAGTTACGGTGAATGGATTGCGCTATCGAGAGATGATTAATGTTTTTTATGGCCTAAATTGGATAATATCATCTGGAAAACGTTCACTTTCAACAATACGGCGCTATTTGCCACACAAGCAACAAAACCATTAATCATTTGCAGGAAAAGTTTTCGAACCGTCTACGCCAATAGCCCAGCGTCGATTCCAGACCTCAAGATGGAATTCGTGAGGCTATCGAGGACATAGGGCAGCCACTTTGCGTTTTGATTTGGAAAATTTGGATGTGGTCCTGTAAGCGTGATCGTGGCGGTCATTTGCCTGATGTTATTTTCCACTATTAACGGCATAGCTTCTCTTTACAATATAATAAACACCCGATCATTTATATTGAAAATGGCATTTTTCTTTGAATGTCAAAATAACACTTTTTATTGGAAAACCCTTTACATCGATACGAATAACGACCCAATAGGAAACAAAATGATTTCACATGAATTCAAATAGACTCTGGACAACAACAAACAAATTACAAATCTTCAAATACAAGACAGCGTGTAGATTCCGATATATTAATTCAATCATAGAAATTATTTTGGGAAGAGATATTAGTGAAAGCAGAAACCAATAAAAATAATCAAGTTGTCGGTGGCATTGAAACTATTCTTTTATAAATAGAATCGCTATTTGTTTTGCTATTTATTATGCTTAATGGATTGTTTACCGTTTGGGGAATTTTTTGTATACTAGCCAAGACATATTTTTTCTCGAAATGAGGAATAAAAGATTAATTATTCAAGGTGAGGATTTTCTGACGATGTTTTCGAGCCTATTCTCGAAATTGGCGTTCAATTGTCCTTTCCTGGTGATTTTAAAGAATTTTTTTTCAGAAATAATGGACCCTTACAAAATCATAGCAATTATCCATCTTTGTTTTGTAGTCAGTTTTCAAGAAAAATATTATTGGAATCACCGAAATGAGCTAGCGATTTCAAATGACCAGAATTATTTGTTGAGTCTGACGTACTGGCATTAATAATGTTAATGATTCAGACATTCTGACGAATTGATAAATCCTTTTTTTATTTCAAAACAAGAACAAAGTTTCTACAGTTGAAATTACATACCTAACAAATAGTTAGGCATATCCTACTGATAAGAATGATGAATTGAGATCACGTTACTCATTCTTAATCGAATACGTGTCTCAACATAAGTGCTCATAATGATTTTTGTTCTTTAAATCGTTATGACTTTCTTTAACATCCAAACGATGACTTCGATCATTTCGACTTGCTTAATATTATGGAAATAACAATTTGTTTGGTAATTTCAACATTATTCTGTATTTGTTAATTTGTACTTCAACGCGTAGTTTTCTTCACAATAGTTAAGGTAATTACTTTTCAAAGATTTAAGCTCAGCCATTGTTCAAAAATGTCAAAGTCGAGAAAGTAATTTGGGTTCATCACTTAAGTTCCTTAGTTCATGTACTGTTTCTTCAATTTGGTTTCCAATATAACAGTTTATCTTCAAAGAATTTAATGATAATAAAATACTGTTTTTCATTTCATTCTAAAATTCACAAACGACAATATTCACCTCAAGGAACAAGGGTAGGTTACGTTTATTTCACTGGTGAATCACAATTTTTTTTCGTCGGGCTCAAAATTAGAGGTGACAGAACGAAAACGATCGAAATGAAATTTTGCGGCCACATGCAAGATGCTCATAAGAAACATCATACCACATTGTCAAGCCATAAAAAATTCTGAATATTGAAAAAAAAATCATTATTAATTTCATGATAAAATTTCCGATTCGAGTGAAATTCATTTTGAGGGTGTAGATTTTTATGCTGAATGTCCATGCAAATTTTAAGAGGGAAACATAACCAGATCCGTAGAATTTTGTTTTGTCATCCCATTTTTTCGAATAATTTACAGTTTGTCAATTCGATTGAACTGAATTTTATTGTGAAATGCTCAAACCAATTCAAAACAGTACGGATTATCTATAGCGTAATACTACTACCGTCGAAAATTTTATGATATATCGAAGAAAATACTAACGTTCTCATGAAATAACCTTCGATTGAAATTAAATCGAGGATGTTAATTGACGGAGTGAATGTTCATTGCAATTTTTCAAAAGGATTATCAATTCAGAACCACATGATTTTGATATTTTCAGACATCGATTATTCACAATCTAAGTTTTTGAATGATTTCCAGGATACAAAAGAGTCTTATACAAATTCTGAGGGAATATCCTCATTGCTAATAAAAGAGCGCTCAAAAGCAACAGGGTTTTCCTTAATTTTTTTATCATTTACATTTTCATGGAGGTTTAACACATTTTCCTCTCTGTAATAAAAGTTTGTGAAGTTATTGAGGCTAAATTGAAAGAGAAAGAACAACATTGAAGTGGAAAATGTTGAGTTCAAGTTCTCAAAGACATCCTGTTGTCCAGTGAAGCCTAACATCTTTTTGGTATCAAAGACTATCACCTACCAACACGAATTTTTATCCAATCTCAATTTTCATATGATTGTGGGATACATCAGTATTTCACATCTGAATGGCTATCAATGGATTTTTTTGTACCATAATAACCTTGATTTTTTAGATATCAATTCCAATTCAGTCGATATACCTGAATCTATAATTATCCAGTTAATCAACTTTTTATACGTCATACAGTTGACGCAGGAAAACAGAAATTACTTCATATAATTTATTTATGAGCGAGAAAAATAAAATTATTTTCTACTGTTCAAGAAAGAAGCTTCAACTTCATTATTTATGATTATGTGATTTTGAATTTAAAATTTAACACAAAAATTTACAATTCATTTTCTTGATATGGTTGTAAATCAAGTTATAAGTCTTTGAAAAATGCGGATCATTAATTTTCCATTTGTATACATATATTTAATGTGTCCATTATATCAACATAAGAGGTATTTGTTTATAATTATTGGATACTTTTTTTACATGATTTATTACACCTATTCCTTAGACTTTTCATTAAATAGTAAACAATAAAACATGACATTTGCAATTTATTTGTGTTATTTCGAACGGTTTTAGATTAGATTAGATTAGAGGAGGGGCGACAGATCAAAACCGACCTTGCGAGCACCTTGACCTTAAGATCTATTGTGCATCCCCGCGCTGTTTACCAGTCAGGCAGCAAAGTCTCAATGAACTTCACCACCTTTCTGGGGGCCACATCCATTACTTGTTCAGGCTTTAGGAACCAGGAACCAAGATGCCGTAGCCGTTTCTGGTGAACAGCTTCACACTCGCATAGCAGGTGTCTGGCTGTCTCGGTGGCTTCCTGACAGAAGCGACATGTATTATCGGGCGCTTTTCCTTTTCTGTTTTAAGTGATACCTCACGGGACAGTGCCCAGTGAGAGCGCCCGTCAGTTTCCTCAGTTCCAATTTGCTGAGTGAGAGAACTTTCTTGGTCCAGCTCGTCGAGTAAGAGAGAAGTGCCCTAGCTTGTCTTTGACCATCGGTCTTATGCCAGTACATAAGCTTCCTCTTTTGTTCCCAGTCCTTAATAGCCATTTCCTGATGGCTGGCTGGGAAGCCGCAAAAAGGTTCTGGTCCAGTGAAGGGGGTTGCCCCCCCTTCCTTGGCCAGTTGGTCTGTGCCGCTTCATTGCCGTGAATCTCGGAGTGACCAGGCACCCAAATAAGATTGACCTGGTTCTTTTCTCCGAGTAGGTTAAGTGACGTTTTGCATTCCCAGACCAACTTTGACTTCACTTGTGGAGAGTCAAGCGCTAGCAGGGCTGCTCTGCTGTCAGATGCTATATATATTTTCTTTTTCGAACGGTTTTGGTCCTTCTATTCTTTCTAACATTCGTCAGCCGTCGTCAGGAAAAACACTTAAGACTTGTTACTTTCACAAAAGGAACTTTCGTCACTCTTTGAAAATGTTGATCATTTTCGTCAAAAAGGGTAACTTCAATAGATAACATTTTATCGTTGCTTTTAATTTCAAAAGATTTTAAACATGATTCGATTTGAATTTGAATTTGATATTTAGTGCTAAGTATCGCATTTATGATCAGACAGTAAAATGAGTTTTGGACAGTCCCTTGAACATTTAAGGTTCTGAAAGATCACCACTTGGATAGACAGGAGCTGGTTTGAAAAACCCTTCTGGTTGTCTTGGAATTTCAAGAAAATTTTAGTATTAATTGGAAAATACTTTTCTATTTTTCTGGTTTGATGGGTTGAATTTGCGCCCCTCTCAATGTTCAAGTCTTTTTCGTTGATTCCTTTCATTTCTGTCCTCTTACGAATGTATTGCACGTAACTGCACTATGTTAACACGCACATCTGTATATTCCTTTGGATTTGTTCGCCTGATCTTTGTGCTCTTCCATTTTGCAAAGCTCTAGAATAGTTTGTTTTACGAATCAAACTTGCCTCTGAGTCTTGCTGTCATTGACTGTACTAATAAATCAATACTAAGTTTTAGCTCCGATTGCTTCTATACTTTACTTTATCTACGGTTCATTCAGGAGAATTCTAAATTTCAAATTTGATAATGGTTATTCAAACCACCACAATTATTATCAAGTGATATTCATCTTAGAGCGCACTCTATTATGGCAAACGTTGTGGTTTCCTGTGACCAGGAATAATTTTTTTTCATCTTTTAAAAATTTCCTAACCCTCCACAAACTTTCAAGACCAAGATAAGATAGATATGTTCAGCCGTTCACGAGTTTAAGAAGAAAAATATTACTTTCTCGTGATTTTTGTTCTTTTGGTTTTTCAGATGCAATTCAAAGGTGACAAATCAGATGGAGGGAGAAACTAAAAGTGGTTTCAACGGAAAATGCCTCAGATATACATAATATTCCAGTTTGTCCTTTCATCAAATTCATTCATACAAGCACTACACTAATACTGAAAGACAGAGGTATTTCTCTATGTGCTCTAGTATATCATACCATAGACAAACTAAAAAATTCTCCGTTTAGTTAGTCTATGTATCATACGCGGAAATGTGTGGTACTTCGTTCACATTTTCTTTTGCTCACACTGTAATATGCTATATTGTTTGATATACGAAAATTCCGTACACACCCATAGCTCAAAAAATATACACATTCCAAATACTATCAGTAGCTTCCGACGCTCCAATCTATGAATGGAACTCAACTAGGTCACTCTCAATCTCTATAAATTCATAACTAGCCTTATCTGACAAGAATTAAAATTCGAAAATTTTTCGTAGAAAGAGGTAAACACATAACATGGCCAATCTTGACCTCACTGGACTAATCAGTTTCAATTCATAATCCTTTGATAAATAGTGCTCAATCCAAGATGATATGTAAAAGACGTAACTCAATATTATTCATTCAAACCGCGTTTTTGCTTGTTGTTTTTTTTCACCTGGACAAGTGCCTATCGACCTAAGACAGTATAACCAGAAGATCAGCACAGAAGAAAGGTTTTCAACCTTAAACTCTTTACTCCAGAACAATTCACTGGTCAAAAGAGCTATCCTGTATTGGAATACTACAGTTTTTGCGCCGACAAACGAAGCTTTCGAGAAGTTTAAAGGTGTTTTGGACAATGATTTAGTGTATTATCATGTTTCAAGTGAATTGAAGGATATGAAGATGATCTTTGGTTCTAACAGTATTCAAACGTTGGCTGATGGCTATCCACCCCTGTGGGTATCTAGGATTGATGGAAATATTTTTATCAATAACGCTAAGATTGATGCTGAGCAATCAAATTATTTTTCTAGAGTGTCAGGAGGATTTTACAATCATAATCAAGTAGGTAATAACCACTTAATAGTAGTTGTAATTAACACACTCTTTCAACTCTATAATAAATTATAGTAATATTGTCCTGTTTACTCCAGTTTTCATCTCGAAATTTAAGGAAAACTGGTGAAAACAATTTGAGATAAAACGAATATTTTACTGATATAGTCAATAATAAAAAAATTTCGAAGTTTAAGATGCGAAAAAAATTTCTAATGAGCAAAGAATAACTGACAAAAAGAAGTTAAGAAAATAATGAGTATATTTGAAATAAGTGATCCCAATCGATCTGATTTTTTTTTTCGAAAGATCAAATTTACAAATAAAATGATCTAAATAATTGAAAAGACTAAGTTTGTGAAGGGAAAATTCTCAAGTTATAATAATAACTAGCGACCCACCCCGGCTTCGCACGGTAATATCTTCGAAAATATTCACTTAAATCATACGTCTGAATAGTTTGAATTTTGGTACCTTTCTACCTTATAAGTTAAGTAGTGTGATGGAATGTCGCTAAGTTTCGAACCAAGTAAAAACTGTTAAATAAAGACAGTTGCATCAAAATTTTATGATGAATTCCCTAAATTTTGGCGCCTACCGACCCTCTAAGTTAGAAAAGTGATCAAATACTAACTTGAAGTCTTAGTAACACTCGATTAAAAAAAACATCAAAATCATTTCAGTAGCTATAGCGTGATGCGCTTCTTGACACGATCACGCTAGATTTCCGCGGGAATGAGGTATTTTCCCGCCGTAAAAAGTAACCTGTGTCCGTGCCTAGGATCCTATCTTTATATTAACCAAGTCTTATGAAAATCCGTTCAGACGTTAAGGCGTGAATGAGGTAAACTTTTAAAACAAACGATTAAAAATCACTAACTTAATTAGTTTTCTGCCTTCTGCCTACGCCTCAAGTACGATAGCATGAATATTAATAGTCCATATCCTTTTCTAGGTTACTATATATCACCTAACTAAATTTCATCAAAATCCGTTCAGCCGTTTAGGCAGGATAGAGCAAAACTCCCAGCAAAAAAACATAAAAAAATCACTAACTCAATTCAGTTTTCTGCCTACTTCCTACCCCCTAAGTACGATGACGTGATCATTTTGATCTTATAGCCGTTTTTAGGTAACCATCTATAACCTTACTAAATTTCATCAAAATCTGTTCAGCCTTTTAGACGTGAAAGAGCAAAAGTCCCACAAAAAACGAATAAAAATCACTAACTCAATTAGTTATCTGCCTACTGCCTATCCCCTAAGCACGATGGCGAGATTATTTATAGCTTATGACCATTTCTAGGTTATCATCAATCACCATACAAATTTCATCAAAATCCGTTCAGCCGTTTAGGCGTGAAAGAGTAACAGACAGACAGACAGACAGAGTTACTTTCTCATTATAATATTAGTATGGATTCTCAATTTTTATTATTCGTATATTCTCAAAATAAACACTGTTCGAAAAAAAATTTGCAGCCACATTCAAGATACTCATAAGAAGCTAGCCTCATATGGAATTTTGTAGCTATAGTGCTAACAGAACCATAGCAAATTCAATCGGAATATCGAAACAAAAAATTCTTATATTTCCACAAAAAAATATCTGATTCGAGTGAAATTTATTTTGAAGCTGGAGATTTGTATACTCAATGTTCTTGCAGAATTTCATATCAAAACCATAGAATTGATTTTTTTCTAAATTGTTAATTGTTTCGAATAATTCAGAATTTGTCGATTTGATCCAGCTGAAATTTCACTGTGAAGTGTTAAATAACAATTCAAAGCAAAAATTTTTTGGAATCATCGAAAATTCTTGAAATTAATAGAGTTAAAGTTGTAATTTGCGAATAGAATCATCGTGCAAATTTTCAAAGGATAGTGAGAACTTCTAGAATATAATGGTGATCGTACTAAGATTTTGCATTAATATCAAGAATCAACGTCAAGTCCTATACAAAATAGGTATAATAGCCTTATTACTCAACCAAAGACCGAACTCTCAAAAGCACCTACTCAGCTATTCCTGAATTTTTACTAGCTGTGTGATGAAGACGAAATGATATTAATTAATATTTCACCTTTACAGGCCCTCCACATAATAGATGAAGTACTGGAACCTCCAAATAAACACCTAGATAATCCAACAGCTGAAGACATCATATCAAACTACACACCAACAAATATTACCCAACAAAAAAGTACCTGGACAAGATAAACCATTAAAGCTCAACAAACTCTTCAAAAACAACATTGGCAGTACATATTTCGTACCAATAGATAAAGGCGTTGATGACTACCGATACCGCATGAGCGACAATACATCATCGAAGGTCACATCATACCAACCAGGTACTTTTCACAAGACCCACCATCAAAAATTTCTATTTCGAGACGAAAGCCAATGGTGAATACATCTACATACTGGTTTCCTTCGTCTACAAAACAAGGAGCTTATGTGAGAGCAATACAATTTTGGGAGATAGCAACCATCAAAAAGCGAACTTTGGTCCAAAGTGGTCAAACCAATTTGGCTGTGAAGAATGGAGTGTACATTTAATAGAAAAACCTTTGGCAATATTCGATATGCAGCTGATCCATTTCCTTTTCTACCAATTTTAAAACAAGCTGTCTGGTGACCCTGACCTTAACATAACCTACAATCTAGGAATATTAACAGAGTTTAACGAATATTTGAAAATCAAGACCAATAACCTGTTAACATACTTGTGCCTCGTGACAAAGCTTGGAAAGGAGTGTTAAAAAACTTCACTGATGTGGAAAGCCAAGGAAAACTCCTCGGAAGACACTTGGTCATCTCTGATGTAAGATACACAATGGAAAAATTGTGGTATAGAACTTTTAATAAGGTGGTTACGATGAACACAGTTAGTGTGCTGTTGACATTGAAGTTGACAAAGACAATGATGGCAATTACAGTATACTGTATAATAATAAGCGTATAAAAGTGCACAGACTGATTATGTTTGTACGAATGGTATAATACATATTATTGATGAACCATTTCTTGATGTGAAAGAGGCAAACTCTGGTAAACTGAAGATGGACTTTTGGAAGTCCTTGGAAGACTTTCTATTATAAATATTTCATTTGGAATTGACAGAACTATCCCAATAAACACAATAATAATGCACTTTAGTTTTTTATCAGAAAAAATCAGAAGTGTTCTTCAAATTTTCCAAGACCTATTGATTCTTAATAGATAAAGAATGTTTGTATCCAACCTTAATGTATTTCTATAGTTGAAATACACATATTAACTTATTGGTATCACAGTGATATTTAATTCCATTCAGTCATGTTGAAAATAGAAGTACCTATATATAGGTTAGGAATTGAATAACGATGATAGCACCAAAACTATAATTATGAGAGACAAATACATTGTCGAAGTTCACATTATACCAAACCAGGTACTATTCACAAGACCCACAATCAAAAATTTCTATTTCGAGACGAAAGGCAATGGTTAATGCATCTACATACTAGTTTCCTTCGTCTACAAAAACAAGGAGCTTTATGTGAGAAGCAATACAATTTTAGGAGATAGCAACCATCAAAAAGGAGAACTTTGGTCCAAAGTGGTCAAACCAAATTTGGCTGTAAAGAATGGAGTTGTACATTTAATCGAAAAACCTTTGGCGATATTCGATATGCAGTTAAATCCGTTTCCTTTTCTTCCAATTTTAAACAAGCTGTCTGGTGACCCTGACCTTAACATAACCTACAATCTTGGAATATTAACAGAGTTCAACGAATATTTGAAAATCAAGACCAGTACCTGTTAACGTACTTTGTGCCTCGAGACAAAACTTGGAAGGGAGTATTAAACAACTTCACTGATGCGGAAAGCCAAGGAAAACTCCTCGGAAGGCACTTGGTTATCTCAGATGTAAGATATACATTGGAAAAATTGTGGTATAGAACTTTTAATAAGGTAGTTACGATGAACACAGTTAGTGGTGCTGTTGACATTGAAGTTGACAAAGACAATGATGGCAATTATAGTATATTGTATAATATAAGCGTATAAAAGTGCACAGACCAGATTATGTTTTGTACGAATGGTATAATACATATTATTGATGAACCATTTCTTGATGTGAAAGAGGCAAACTCTGGTAAACTGAAGATGGACTTCTGAAGTCCTGGAAGACTTTTTATTATAAATATTTAATTTGAAATATATGTACGCAGATATAACAATAAACACAATAATATTGAACTTGAATCTTTGATCAAACAGAAAATTGTAAGTGTTTTCTAAATTTCCCAAGTCCTATTAGTTCTTAATATACAATAACATGTTAGTATCAAACCTTAATGTATTTCTATAGTTGAAATAGATTACTCGGATTGACTTAGTATTATAGTGATATTTAAATCCATTCAGTCGTGTTGAAAAAGAAGTACCTAAGTAAGGAACTAAACAATGATGATAGCACTAAAACTATAACTATGAGCGACAATATAATAGTTGCGACAGCCAGGGAACTCTGAATCTCTATCCGATGTTAGAGTTGATTCTCTTTTGGTAGAAGAATGCAGGAAAGCTCTGCGTGGGCTGGGCTCTGATAACTTTTTGAAAGTGATCTGGTGTCCGGCTCATGCGGATATACCTGGTAACGTCAAGGCAGATGAAACTGGCTAGGCGGGGAGCGGATTAGCATTTGTTGGTCCGGAGCCTTCGCTGCTAATCTGTCGCACATCTGTCAGAAGTTTCTTCAGGAACTGGCTGAACAGGGAATTTTCCTCGGAATGGAGCACAGGGGTGGGCCTGAGGTGGTCGAGGATTCTCATTGAGAGACCGTCCTCGCGATCTGAGGTCAATAGGCTTCTGTTGCTGGAGAGGAGAACAACTCGGTCTGGTGACTGGTGCATTGACTGGTCACCTGTTTAACAAGCATTTGAAGAGAATGGGATTGACGAGCTGCTCCCTATACCGGTGGTGGCAGGAGTACTGATGAAACGGTTGAGCATATTTTGTTCAACTGTGGAAACCTTACTGAGTTAAGGTCCACACCTAGGAAATCCAACACCTTCTATTCCTATGGTGAGAGGGACCACTCCTGGCAGGCTCGCGACATTTCTGTCTTCGTGTCTGAGGAGCCGAGTCTCTATGGAACGATGCGGGTGAACAATGGGCCACTAGGCCTCAGTTCGGCCGGTGAGGCACCGCACAGAGAAGAAGAAGAAGATGAGCGACAATACATTGTCGAAGTTCACATCATACCAAACCAGGTACTATTCACAAGACTCACAATCAAAATTTCTATTCGAGACGAGAGCCAATAGTATATAGATCTACATACTGGTTTCTTTCGTCGTCTACAAAAATAAGAGGTCTTTGGTAGGAGCAATACCATTTTAGGAGATAACAAGCATCAAAAAGGAAAACTATGGTCCAAAGTGGTCAAGCAAATTTGGCATTTGGTTATCTCTGATGTTAGGTATACAATGGAAAAATTGTGGTATAGAACTCTCTCCATAGATAAGGAATGTTACTATTTACCTTGATGTATTTCTAGTGCTGACATATGTAGACTATTTTTCTTGGTATGATTGTAATAAATCAGTTTATTAAGTCTTTTTGAAATAATTATAGCCTAGAAACGTTTGTTAAAAGAGTACAGAATAATTAATAGAGTTATGTTGAAAATAAAAAGGAAAACGAATAGGTAAAACAACTCCATAATTTATCAGTAGATCGAAATTTAAACTTTGCCAAACGTATTAAATAAATCTTACATTCCAGTGAACAATTATGTTTTTTCTCAACCTATCGATACTCAGATATTCACCAATGACTTTAATGGTGGTCAAAAAAGTTTAGATACTTACATCTTTAGGGCTTTGAGCCTGGTACATGTAGCAATACAGAAGTTTTCTCATTGTCGTTCTTTCAAAATATACAAGAACGTAGCTGCGTCAACATCTGCTTGGGAAACCTTATCATCTGACTGATCTTGTGTGAGAATTGAAGTTCAAAATCTGGATTGTAAGCTTGTAGGGCTCCATATTCGACCCAAGACTGAGCTGAAACAAAAAGAGAAACTTATTTTAATTCTGTGATACACAATCGATAAAATTGAAATATTTCTCAATCAAAATTCAAAATCTGTGTACATACAATAAAATGACATAAACTATTTGATTTATCTTGTCAGATAAGTTCGCAAATTGAGGTACATGCTCTACAGTTTCAACGCTATATCCTTTAAAAGAAACATTCAAATGAGCGAAAGTCAAACGAGTAGATCTAATTCTTCACCAAAGTGAAAAGAAGTGGTTTCTGCCTATGCTAGCCGAATGACCAGTTTCGCAAGTGCGTATATAGATAAGAAGTTACCACCCTTGTCGAAAAAGGACGTGATAGTTTTAACCTCGAAACACTCTACCAGAACTCAAGGAATGGTTACAGAGGAATCTAGGCAATTATTTGGACATTGTGAAGTCTACGATATCTTGTAAGATATGCATCTGTATTTGCTCCTAATAACTGCATTGGAGACATTGAAAGTACAGCTTAAACTCTTCAAAGACCATTGTTAAGGTTGCTATCGAACAAACTTTACATTAGCTTCTCTAACCTCATTCATGTGCTTCAGGAGGATAAACTCATATAGGAGCATTATCTTTTTTTATCATAGCAAATTTGTTTCTAGTTTATAGCCAATGATTTGAGTCTTTCCCAAGAAATCTGCTTTTGATATTTATTGGGGATTTTTTAAATAGTTCATTGTCACTCTATTCTTTCGAAGCGGACATGAACTCTTAAGCTCTACACTACACCTACTAAAGTTGATGCAGTGGAAGTTCTTTTCAAAGCAACCAAAGGGTACATAAATATATATGGAGAGAAAACCTTGAGCATCTTGGGTCATTGACAAGAAAAGAAGAACAAACTTCTTGGATAAAGCCTCCTCATAAAAAACATGCCAAGAAACTCACTGCGACTTCTAGAAATCTATACAAGATAATTCCTTCAGTCA
>CM024241.1:14478990-14544469 GCA_013421045.1 Propylea japonica | reverse complement strand
TTTGAAGCTTTAATTTCTGAATTGAATCAGAGCCATAATAATGCTATCAAAAATAGTCTGAACAACTTGAGACAACTATATGAACTATGTGTACCTATTGAATGAAGGTGGTCATTTTGAGCAATTTCTTTAGTTGATGTTATTCTTGCCATACTACCATAGTTTATCATTTTCATTGGTTAACTAATTTTTAAGTATTCATTCTAAAATAATACTTTTAAGTAGATTGTTTGGACAAAAGAATTTCGTAGGTATTTCACATTTTTTTTATTCGGTGTCATCATTTCAAAACTTTGAAACTCTGAAATTAAAGAGACACGTCCACATACGCATTCATATTCGAGATCAAGAGGAAATAGCCTATCAAAAAAAAGGAAGAATATACAGGACAGGGGTGTCCCATTTGAAAAATAAAGTTGCATTCAATGTTGTTCACCCTGTATATCTTCCCATTGACGTTATTATAACTACAAAAATTAGCATTTTCAGTAAACGCACTCTGCCATTTGTAAAATGATTACAGATCTTGGCAGGTGATTCTTAAAATTTGAAACTCTGTGGTTCTCAAATAAAAGAGATAGACCAACATAATATGTTACATATTCGAAATCAGGGAAAAAAGAGCTAGCCAAACATGGAAAAATATACGGGTGTTCCATTTGAAAAAATGAGGTTGCCATCAATATGTTGGCGACCATGTATATATTTCAGTTTCTGGACTCATATCAAAAAACCTCAGTTGTTGATTTCGTGAAACTTTTATACGAAACATTTTTTTGTATTTCCTTTAGTAAGAAAACTAAAGGGGGGAGTCAAATTATAGTGAAAACCCCGGTACTTCTTGCTTTGAGAAAAAATCGCATGTTTGTTAGGATATTTGGTATAAGGGTTGCTTCAGTATCTAATTTTATTTAAATTATAAATTAAGTATCTTCCAAGTTTGGATTAAATGAATCGAGAGTACTTACTTTTAGCAAGTAACTTGGAGAATATAACCTGACATAATATTAGCTGTACTACATGAAAATCTGTAGAAACACACTCATTGATATTATTGAGCAATAAAACAGTATTTTCTCCATTACGATTATCGAAACACCAATCTTTAATCAAACTAGGAATGTTGGAAAAGTCAAAGGTCGAGAGTCAATCATAAATCTATTGCAGGTGTGTGTCAGTTCGAAAATTCTTCTAAAATAAAACTGCTACGTGTCTATACTGCATAATTCCCTGCTGTAATTAGCCGTACCATTTCTTGTGTAGCCTGTTCATACGTGTGGTCGATTAATCAAAGCTTGTTGTGAATATTTACGTTCACTTGATTCGTGATACAAGAATCCTAAGGACTGATAGATGGCGTGAAGGAGACACTCAAAAAAATTCAGGAACGGAATTGGTACGACTGAGTGGAGCATAGAATATTGATTCACCGAAGAGAGCTGTACCGTTGGACGATGTTGAGATTCTTCAATTTCTGTGTTTGTATCTGACATCGGTAGTCAATGATAAGTGAAGAGAAAGGACAGAGAAAAATTTAATAGAAGACGTTTCGTTTCGATATTATAATGGATATTTATACAGGGTGTTTCTGAATCAATGCGGAAGTCGTTGAAGTAGATCGAGAGCTCAAAAAGACCACTAGGGGTAGTATCGCTTAGGATCGACAGGTTCACTTTTGTGTACTTCAAACTCATTCTCACTATGTTTCATATTAAATTTCTGAAGTTTTGTTTTGGGAAAAACTATTTCACAAAAAATTCAAACGATTTATTGAAATGAAGGGAAACACTTCAACTAAAATGAATTAATTTCAGTTGAAGTAAAGGGTTTCCAAATAAGAGGTGTTATTTTAAATAGCTCGCTATTTTGGTATAGATGTCACGTTTGAAGCTGTCATTTTTTGACATTTAACAAGTAAAAACTACGCCATCAATAAAAATGGAACGATACACACTTCAAGAACGCATTGAAATTATTAAAATTCACTATAAATATTTTTCAGAAACGGTTCGTAAAACTCTAACATTTTTGGTCGTCGTGAAGCACCTTATCGAACGCAATAAAGAAATTGGTGAAAAAATTTGACTGTTGAGGCAAGTGTTATTTCTCAAAGAGGTGATCACAATTGGCCACCGAGATATTGTGATTTAACACCTTCCTTTAGGGCCACGTGAAAGAGAAGGTCTACGCCAATAGCCCAGCGTCGATTCAAGCCCCATAGATGGAATTCGTGAGGCTATCGAGGACATAGGGCAGCCACTCTGCAATTTGGTTATTGACAATTTCATTAAAAGGATATGGTCCTGTAAGCGTGGTCGTGGTGGTCATTTGCCTGATGTTATTTTCCACTATTGACGGCATAGCCTCTTCTCTATAATGAAATAAACATCCGATCATTTGTATTGAAAAATGGCATTTTTCTCTTATCAAAATCTCTTATTGGAAAACCCTTTTGCACAAATACCTAATGTTTTTCCCAAATAAACGGTCTAAGCATAATTCTCCATAAATTTTCATCCAAATTTTTCCCAAAACAATAAAACTCCCTACTTTCCCCATAACCCTGAACCCATCCAACTAAAAATCCTCCCATATCTCAAAATCGCCATTAAAGATCCTGATGTTACTTCCTGATAAGGCGAAACGTCCGCGGAATATCATATTCTCCCATGTGAAAGTACCGAGCGAAACTTTCATGACAATATCTCATTGCAAGACAAAACGCGGTGAATGTAAATGTTTGTTTTGACTTGTAGAAGATTAATTGGATGATATTTGAACACGAACGACCAATGGTTTCAACCTGGCAGAAGTTATGTATTAGAAGGGACAAGCATTCTGATCGTGATCAACTGACTCCGCCTTTGTTCTGGTCCCACTTAAGTCATGTTGGGAGAACTAAGACTGCTCTGAACACCTTGCATACCATTACAGATGGTTATGTAAGAGTAGTTGGGTGAGGAAGTTGAGATATTTTGCAGTAATGGTATTGGTCCGATCTTTTTGTTAAGGTGTCACCAAATCGTTGAAATTGTAAAGGGTTTTCCAATAAGAGGTGTTATTTTGATATTCAAAGAAAAATGCCATTGATGATGATTTATATCGATGTTTATGAATAATAAGTAGGCTAATAACTTTCAAATCATTTTGAAACAATAGCCATTCCACCTTTTAAGGCGGTTTTCCTACTTATTCGGTTGAAAAACAATCCTCAACTAACGGGTTTTCCAATAGGAGGTGTTATTTTGATATAGAAAAAATGCCATTTTTTCAATATAAACGATCGGAAGTTTATTTCATTATAAAGAAGAAACTATGCTGTTAATAGTGGAAAATAACATCAGGCAAATGACCACCACGACCACGCTTACAAGACCATATACTTTTAATGATTTTTTCCATATCCAAATCACAATGTCCTCTATAGCCTCACGAATTCCATTTTTGAGGTCTTGAATCGACGCTGGGTTATTGGCGTAGACCTTCTCTTTCACGTGGCCCAAAGGAAGAAGTCGCAAGGTGGTGAATCACAAGATCTCGGTGGCCAACGTGGTCACCTCTTCGAAAGATAACACTGTCCGGAAACTTTTTCCGCAAAAAATCAATGGTTTCTTTGTTTGTATGGCACGTAGCGCCATCTTGTTGAAAGTAAACGTTGTCCAGATCAATAATATCCAATTTCGGCCATAAAAACGTTTGAGGAATGACTAATTCCAAAGAACGACGAGGAATGGACAAACGTGGGTTTTCTTCAACACTTTCGGCCACAGCAGCAATATTCTCGGCTTTTCTTGAACGATCTGCACGGGTTGTTTCTTCACATCCAACCTTAACCCAACAGCTCGAATTTTTCCACCAATTTCTTTATTGCGGTCCGACAAGGTGCTTCACGACGACCCAAAAATGTTCGAGTTTCACGAACCGTCTCTGCCAAATTTCACCATTTTTATAGTGAATTTTAATAATTTCAGTGCGTTCTTGAAGCGTGTATCGTTCCATTTTTATTAATGGCGTAGTTTCTACTTGTCAAATGTCAAAAAATGACAGCTTCAAACGTGACATCTACCGAAATAGCGGGCTATTCGAAACAACACCTCTTATTGGAAACTCTTCATAAATATTGTATGACATCTAAGAATTTGTTGTAGGAAAGCATAAATAGAATATTTATTTAATTATAGCACAGAGACTCCCTGACAGACACTGAAAACATTCGTGATCGTCTAGGATTTCTAGAAATCAAGAATCAATTGCTTTCAACTATGTGTAATTTTTTGTATCTTCTCCCATTCTCCATCCATCGGTTCCAATCAAACGCATACTTTATGAAATACGTAACAATCTGGATGAAGAATCGTACCATAACCAATTAAAATGCATAAAGCTTATTAGTCCTTTGATCTCCTCAATTACGGTTATAAATCACCCATAATAATTTGCAAGTTCGCAGACAAGTTATCTATCGGAAGATAAAGAGACATGAACGACATAAATTCCTCGATATTCGTCTTTTTTCAAAGATTTTTTTGTTATTTATGGTTCCATGCGGCATTCTTTGGATCTGTCACTATGGTACATAATGAGCTGGTATATTGATTAAGATTTTATTTCTATTCTTTTCAATTTGATAATTTTTTAATGAAGATTATTCCGCTAGTATGAAATTTAAAAAATAGTTCCCATAGCGACGATCGATGAAACTCTATATCTCTATACTCATTATGTTTCATTTGTGTAAATAAAAATTCAAGAAAAGCCTTCAGCAGGTGCTTTTGAGCGCTCGTTCTTGGTGGAGCAACAAAACTTTTACCCCAAATTTTGTAATAGAGATTTATGTTTAGTAAAGGGTTTTCCAAGAGGTGTTATTCGATATTCAAAGAAAAAATGCCATTTTCCAATATAAATGACCCGATTTTCATTTCATTATAAAGAAGAAGCTATGCCGTTAATATTGGAAAATAACATCAGGCAAATGACCACCACGACCACCCTTACAGGACCTTATCCTTTTAATGAAATTTTACATAACTAATTCGCAAATTGCCTGCCCTATGTCCTCGATAGCCTCACGAATTCCATCTTCGAGGTCTTGAATCGACGCTGTGCTATTGGTGTAGACCTTCTCTTTCACGTGGCCCCAAAGGAAGAAGTCGCAAGGTGTTAAATCACAAGATCTCGGTGGCCAATTGTGATCACCTCTTCGAGAGATAACACGTGGTCCGGAAACTTTTCCCACAAAAGATCAATGGTTTCTGGTTTCGTTGCTTGCGTGGCAGTTCTTGTGTTTACTGAACTTTATTAGCCTTAAGACCCAAATCTTCATGCAATGACGTTTTGTGGAATGCCTAATTCCAAAGAACGACGAGTAATGGACAAACTTTGGTTTTTCTTCAACACTTTGGGCTACGGCAGCAATATCTCTGCTGTTCTTGAGCGACGTGCACGGGTTTATTCTTCACATCATTTCTTGTCCCAACAGCTCGAATTTTTCAACCAATTTCTTCATTGCGGTTCGACAAAGTGCTTCACGACGACCCAAGAATTTTCGAGTTTTACGAACCGTCCCTGCCAAATTCTTAATGTTTTTATAGTGAACTTAATAATTTTGATGCGTTCTTGAAGCGTGTATCGTTATATTAAAGGCGCAGTTTCTACTTGTCAAATGTCGAAAAATGTCAGCTTCAAACGTGACATCTACCGAAATAGCGGGCTATTCGAAATAACACTCTTATTGGAAAAACCCTTTATGGATTAATAATCCATATCTCAGCACGATCGGAATTATATTCTGAGAATTATTCAAATGAAATATGTAAAAAAGGATTTCTTTGTACAAGAATTATTGACGGTTTACATTACTTTTCGGCACACTGTATTTCCCTCGCAGCTGTTTTTTTTCAGTCCCATTTTACACCTCTGAATAAAGCAAAAGTTCTTTCATCGCTAATTTTCTATGTGATTTGTTTCTAGGGAGAATGAATAACTGTTACAATCGTTTCTCAATAGCTTGCAAAAATCCCAAAACCGGTTTGGTTCTCTCCCAGGATGCAACAAGCTCTCAACTTCGCGTTTCGATAATTGCAAATTTCAAATTTATGAATTTCTTTATATCGCTGCCTTTATCGTGAAACCATCTAACGTGTATGCTTTATTGAAAGTGTTAAATTTATTATGTCCGGTGCTTCGACTGGTTATTCATAACGGATATATTTCGTCGCCCTTTCAATAACGCAAAATAATGTTTGAAGTTTCTTTTTCTGGTTTTATCCACCGATGCTTCGGAGAGAAGCAATTATTGTCTGGAATGTGACAAAATATGATGTCGGTGGATGAATATTCTATTGAGTTTGATGGTTCGGGAGGTAGCTTTGGATCTGAGGTGTACACATTAGAAATATGATGAGCTTTGAGTCGCACAGAACATGCAGAACTTTAGTTACACCAGGTTTGCATCTTATTATAACGAAAGAAAAAATATATTAATCACCAAAATCAGCTTTTGTTTCGGTTTCCCCATATACTACCTAACCTATGTCATCGATTCAAAGCTGATATGGGAGTGCTGAAGAAAACTCAATGGAGTAGGTAAGAACCATAAGGTCTCTTTAGTCTAGGTTTCTGGCCACTCAGGAATCAAAGAAAATGATTATAGTTTTCTACTGTTTGGAAGGTTCCAAGGAATATTTGATTGATGTAAGTAAACCCTTCAATGATTTATATATTAAGGTTGAACCCTATGTCAATCACTGTTCGATGTAATATAATTGACACAGTTATTACCATATGGTTAAACCTTAATATACACTGCGCAAAAAAATTAACGCACATTATGGAAATCTCAAATTTATTCTAAACTAAAGATGTTCTCAATGATAATTATTTTTATCAGAATTATGCATGCATATGTTATCCACTTTCAACGTTTTTCTTCAACACAGATGTTTTCTCCCAGGAGGAAAAAAATATTAGATTATCAGATTTTGAATGTATTGGCTCCATTATGAAATCAGTTGTTCTTGATCAATTCTAGAGATCAATAGTTTCTCTTTCGTTTGATTTTCTACACTCGATCGCTATGCAACGCGAAAACACGCAATTTAACCCAAGAGGAATGTGCCCAAGCGGTAGTTTTGCGAGAAGAAGGGTGGACATACACAAGAATTGCAGAAAGGTTTGGAGTGTACCATACAAGTGTGCCCAAATGTTGCAGCGATTCAGAGAGACAGGTATGAATGTCCGAAGACCAAGACAGGGTAGACCACGGGTAACAAATGCCATTCAAGAACGTTACTTGAGAGTTTCCTCGTTGAGACAACGGTTCGCAATCGCTCGCCTCCTTCAAAATCAGCTTGAGCAAACTCATGGGGTGCAAATTAGCACTCAGACAATAAGAAATCGCCTCAGAGAATATGATTTAAGGCCTCGTGTCGCGGCAAAGGCCCAGCTCTTACCCAGCCCATCGAAGGCCGCGTTTGGATTTTGCGAGAGAGCATATCCATTGGGAAGAGGCTGATAGGGAAAGAGTTCTCTTCACAGATGAGTCTAGGTTCTGCCTCTACCATTGTGATCGGCGTTCCCTTGTATAGAGACGTCCACATGAAAGATATGCTCAGTGCAATTTCCTGAATACCACTGGCTTCGGGGGAGGATCGATTATGGTATGGGGTGGAATATCTTTGACTGCTCGCACAGACCTTGTGGTCGTTGATAATGGAGCTATGAATGCTGATAGGTATATAAGGAACATTCTTGAAGAGCATGTAGTGTCATTTGCCCCATACATTGGTGAAAAATTCATTTTTATGGACGATAATGCCAGACACCATCGTGCGCGCATCGTTCAGGAGTACCTTGAAGAGGTTTAAGTCTCTCTGGAATGGCCAGCAAGAAGTTCAGATCTCAATCCGATTGAGCAGGTTTGGGGACAACCTCAATAGAAGGCTGAGAAGTTCAGAAAATCATCCAGCTACTCTTAATGACTTAGGAATCCAACTCAGTGAAATCTGGGAAGGATTAGATCAACATTTTAAGATCACTCATTTGAGTATGAACCGTCGTTGCCGAGCTGTAATTAACGCAAGGGGTGGAAATACCAAGTATTAAATCACTTATCAGCATTCCAGTATTTTGAAAATTGTTTATTTCTCTTCTTTCACAAGATTCGGTGAAATCCTGAATTTTACTTCCATTTAATATGTCTCGTTTCGTTCAAAACCTTTCTGAGAGAACATAAAAAATAAGTTATAAAGTCAATGTAGAATTAACTTTCATTAAAATTGAGATTTTCAGAATGTGCGTTAATTTTTTTGCGCAGTGTATAAATCATTGAAGGGTTTACTCACATAGATTAAATATTCCTTGGAAACCTCCAAGCAATAGAAAACTTCTAACAAATATGAAACAGAACTGAGTTATTGTTCAAAAATATATCGAAGACAACTCTATCTAAAATGCCGAGCAACCTCCCGGACTATCGCGTCCATTTCACGGTTTGCATGCTGCAACTATTCCAGTCAGTTTTTAATATCTCGGATAAAACATGCTACTGTTTTATAAGAGTAACTTTATAAAGCCGGGAGGATACGAATTTTATGCTTCACTGACTATTATTAATATTGAATATAGCTAATTTAAATCTAACCTGTGAGAAGACTGTTCTGATTGAGTTTTTGCGAGGTGCATTAGACGTGGTGTTAAGTGGATGTATTTATGAAAAGTAAACCAAAAGTTAATTGCATTTGGTTCTTGCGTTGTTAATGAAGGTTTCTTTGACTTGTAGAATATTCCTGGAATAATTGGAGTAATTTGAGGAAGTTTATTCTATTGAGATAATCTAGTGTTTCTATTTCTTGAATATGAATATAAAAATAAATGATTGCATCTATAATCTTCTTAGTTCTGGGCAAACGGATGCTGTGGATCTGTTTATGGGTTGAGGTTGGTCCTTTTGTAGTTTTTAGTTCATTCAGTAGGAGAGGGTCGGACCAGTAGTCGAAAATGTTCAAGTTCGATCAGCAGACTTTTAGTACGATTCAAACCCTCTGCCAGACACCCTTTAACTTTAATTGATTGCGTTTATAGTAGGTTGTAGTATCGAAACTGAAACGACTGAAAAAAATCATCAAATAGTTATATATAAATTTTAGCTCATATAAAACGACGATAGTGAAAATATAAAGTGTCTGGCAGCGGCTTTGAACTATATCATGTGTCTGCAACTGAACGACGTGATTTCTAATACTTTCAAAAGAAAATATACAGTGTCCCGGAGAATGGGGAAAATCTCTGTGTTGACATCGGAAAATTTGCAATGATTGGTAAGTTCCCATCCCTACGAAGATTTTAGTGGAATAATTTCAATTACTTACTTCTTTCATCATTTTTTTCGAAAACGGTTCATTTTATCGGCACTGAACAAAAGTACCCTTTCTTCAGCTTAATGTTCAAGGTATCCAAATTTGTTTTTTAGCATCTTATCATACAGGGTGTTAAAAATGTAAGCATTGAAATGTCGACCCAGTCCGCCCCTGGTAAACTGAACAAGCTAATTGAAATTTGACTGCGGTGATTCAAGAGGTCCCTAATACTAATTATTTTATCAAATTTTCATCAAATTATATCGAAAAGTTTGAAACTTATTCCACTAAAATGGATTTCCAGTGGCGTCATTTAGGAGGGTCGCTAGAAAAAAAATATAGGAACTTGTCATCTTCATTTTTCATGTTCTATCTGAAACCGAGAGATTTCCCACATTTTCAAGGACACCCTGTATAATACAGAGTTGATAAAATAACGAAGACGTGCTTGTTACGAAGTCTCGCTCTAGAATGATTGAATTGAAATATTCATCACAAAAAATCCGTTTTCCATTGAATCGAAACAAAAAATCGAACTTGAGTCTCTCTTCAAGAGACCCATTGAGTTTCCAGAAATATTTAACCAATAACACAACAATTCATCGATACAGCATTAATAACAGACGTTGTACAAATCGATGACACACTCGCTGAATAAACAGCAAACATATCCAACAGTTAACAAATTATCCTTTCTTTAAAACCTATGATGTAACAGTATACACCGCGACAAGAATACATACGCAAATTTGAATAATCCCGCACATGGCAAACATCAAAAGCACATATCCTTTTGAAAAATCATCGCCAAATAGACGCTGAGCAATGGGCTAGCAGAGGAATGCCTTGTCTTGCTTAGGTTTCTTTTCCGGATTCCCAAGCCTCGTCGCATTTTTTATGATTTTACCCCGTTAATCGCATAGAACCAGTGTTAATATATTCTTTCGATCTTAGTTGGCGACATGACGTATTTATCGATGTTCGAAGTTGAGACGACGATCCGTGTAAAAAATGGAGAACAGGAAGGATGCGAGTCAAGATGAATGGCTACAGCCAGGTGGTAAACACGAAGAAGACGCTGGTTGGGACCACACCAAGAGATATTGAGACCTTTCGAAATAATGCCTGTCGAGGCAAAAAGCCGCAGTTTGCACTCTCTCAGTTTCTGCCATTTGAAGCTGATGAATTGGGTCGGTTTATAAATGCAGTAGTTGATGGAAAAAATTGCATGATGTTAAAGTCGAGTTAAAGTTTACAGAGTGTACTGTGGTAGTCTCTACAAATCATCTTTCGATTATCAAGAATATCTTGCATTATTTCTTTCCATTCTATAGTCCGTTCACGAAAGTTTGAGCGCATAGTAGACGTTTGTTTATTTATCTGAACCTGAAGTTGGCAGTATTTGCTGTCATAACGTAAAATAAAGTCAACGTTGCCGAATGTACCCGACCTCGTCCGACAAGCTTGCTATATCAGAGAACTCTATGTAATATTGACAACATTGTGTATAATTCTGACAAGAAAATAAACAAGATAACCTAAAATTTTAATATACACAGTGGAATATGCCAAATTTCCATGGCCAACCGACGGCTCAACCTTTCGTGAACGGACCATATATACTTTGTGTTATGTCCCTGGGACTATTTTGGTGCCTATTTCAGGCTTGCAAATAAATATTATTATTATTATTCTTTATTCAAAGATTTATTGAATAGGCATATTATAACTAACATAATAAATGAATCGACATACTCTTTTTACGGCTTCTTAAAAACACTGAGTCATTAAACTATACATAATATGAAGCACTAAGTAGATATTACTCACACAAATTTTTAAGATCTCATAACTTTATTATTAAGGGTTGAAAATAACAACCCCTTATGATTTTCGTTCAAAAATTGTTTTCGTGGGATAGATTTTTGAAGAATAAAATTCTCTTATGGTTTTTCATGCAATTCTGGAGAAAAAAAGGCTTTCGCAAGATTTCGATACAGTCGATACTTTTCTCAGGAAAAATAAAAACTTACAATCAGTTATGATCACTGTTCATTCTATCAAGACCAATTTTGAGCATAAACAATATCTTAGAATATTCATTCTATGGAACATACGATGAAATGGAATGAACAGTGATCATAACTGCTTGTAAGTTTTATTTTTTCGGAGGAAAGTATCAACTGTATCAAAAACTTTGCAAGAGACTTTTTCTCCAGAATTGAATGGGAAACCATAAGAGAATTTTATTTTTAAAAATCTATCCCACGAAATCAATTTTTGAAGAGAAATCATAAGGGGTTATTTTCATCCCCTCATAACAAAGTTATGGGATCAAAAATATTGTGTGAGTAACTTCTACTTAATGAATCATATTATGTATAGTTTTAGGACTCAGTGTTTTTTAGAGCTCCTGAAAAAATCAAGAACTGTCAACTCGTCATCGCCTTCCAAAGGCTGTATCTTGGAAGGGGGGTCGATTTCGAAAAAAATTCATATGAACTCCTGCTTATTTTCATCAGGGAGTCATTCCCCTAAGTCCCTCGCATTTGCATATTTATGAGTGAGATAGTGAAGGTTCCGCAGACAAAAAAAATTTCATGCTCCATTCGAAAATATGAGAGTTTAGAGTTGAGATCAAGACATTTGACGATATTCAGGATGTCAGTTGAGTCAGGTTGAATGAAACCATAAAAATATCTTACCTTTAGTGATGATATCACAACAGGATTTGGCATGATCATTATAATTATGGAATTCACTTAAACTTTATGTGGAAATTAGAGAATTTTCTCTCATTTCCTGCATGAACTAAACTGACATTCCATCTCCACAGAAACAAGGAGAAACTATGTCTCACGCCAAGTGCATTCTTTAAATTTCTCCACCATACAACAACCATCAAAACAACCAATAAACACCACACGCTAATTACAAATTGAAAATGAGTTCTCATCATTCTCGTTATGCATTAATAGCCCGTCAAATTATTCCTAGAAACATCCAGAAATCACTCGGAGCTATTGAAAGGGCGACGGTGCGGAACTTACCAGCAAACCATAGAGTGTTCGCACCGAATTTTTACCTTTTGTCCGCGAAATATCACCTCGGGACATATGAAAAACGTGCGATGGCGGATTGTACGCGCATTTTCCGCCACCCATATTGCCAATTAAATGCAACCGAATAACCCGCCACAGCTCACCAAATCGAAATTGGATATGGTTAGCTGTTTATTGCTTTTCTGAGCGACGAATACTCGAAGAAATTTATTGTCGAAGCAGGGGCGTATTCTCGATCTGTAGAAAACTACAGAGTATTGATTGATCACGAATTCATATTTCGAGAGAAAAATACAAGAGTTTGTTAGAAGAAGGTAAGTAAGATCAGAAGCTCGTTATCCCTCATCCCAAGTTATTTAATGAATATTACTCACTTCACACAACATTATTTATAATACCAAAGTCTAAAACAATTTCACAAAGACTATACAAGATGAGACGAATCTATCTCATCTGGAATACAGATGAATCCTCAAGGGAGCAAGGAACATGCATAGTTATCTTCGGCTCCATAGAGAGATGTGGCTGAGTCTGCCTATACAGTAGGTACACTCTGCGACCTTGAAGAATTCGGATTTTGCTTCTGAAACGAGAGCGTAGAAGAGAACTGTTCTTCATTTATCTCTCTTTTTTCACTACTTCAAACCGTCAAAATATAGACCAGTCCAAAAAAACAATAGAACGCCTTTTCAAAGATGGCTGCTTGGAGCTAACAATAAACAACCAGTTAGGTTTTTTGACGATCTGCTATTTCCACAATTGATCAAGCAACAAGCACCAAAACGATGGCATACTTAAATCCAACAAAGTGAAACTATGCAGAAAACAATGATAAATCACTTCCAAACTCATGATTGAAATCCGTTTGATTACTCTTAGCTCTCAGCAGCCATAATCAAAATCTGATTATGACATATCGTTGGACTATCCTATACAGATTTGGAAATTCACATCTGAAACATACGATATACAATGCATCAGACAGAGAGTTCTTCCATCCAGTTGCACAGATGAATAGTCGAGACAATCACGTGCTGTAATAGTAGGAGAGCTGGCACGAATTTTTGGGTAGGTATTTGAGGCAAGCTGAAAACTTGTCAGATGCCTCTCCTATTATATCCCAACTCGGGATTGCAGATCTGGCTGGTGAGTAGCGGGGCTAAATCAACCCCTACATTTTTAATGGCCTGGCAGGTAGAAAGCCCCACCGAAATGATCTGTCTTTTTGGGAATCTTATTTTTTAGTTATAAGTAACACTCCATTAAAATTTCAAGCTGCCTCAAAAACATTTTTTATAATTTTTTGCAAATATTTTTGCACGCGTCTGGCAATGTTAAAACCCCGATTAAATTATTTGGCAGCTTGAAATTTTAATGGAGTGTTACTTATAACTAAAAAATAAGATTCCCAAAAAGACAGATCATTTCGGTAGGGCTTTCTACCTGCCAGGCCATTAAAAATGTAGGGGTTGATTTAGCCCCGCTACTCACCAGCCAGGTTTGCAATCCCGAGTTGGGATATAATAGGAGAGTAATTTGACAAGTTTTCAGCTTGCCTCAAATACCTACCCTAAAATTCGTGCCAGCTCTCGGACTATAACTGAATGATTTCCGTTGACTTATCAGTTATCACAATAACCTAGTCTTATCTTTCTCTTATCGCAGTATTGTAGGGAACCTGCAGTACACCTATAGAATTATTTAATTTGTCAGGCTGCCAGTAATACCCGATTCAAGTATTTACTGTTACCTACCATACTAAATGAATTATGCTCCTCCCAACGATAAGAGAGAGACAATACTAGAATATTGCAATAAGACAACGGAATTCAGTGTGTTAGAGCACGTGATTGTCTCAAATATTCATCTGTGCAACTGGACGGAAGAGTTCGCTGTCTGATGCATTGTATACCGTATATTTCAGATGTGAATTTCCAAATCTGTATATAATATTGGCTCTTTGATTCATCGCCGGTACATTTTATATGGAGCTCATATCGTTGCTATATTTGACATAGCAACGATATGAGCTCCATATAAAATGTACCGGCGATGAATCAAAGAGCCAATATTATATACAGATTTTAGGTAGAATCAGAGAGGTTTTGACGCTAGAAAGAATAAATTTAATAATATTGAAATTCTGCTGTACAATATTTTCCACTGAGCCAATAACGCCAGAAAAATGAAATTTAGACTATTTTAACGCCTTAACGTCTGAAACAAAAGCAAAAAACAATGAACCCATAAAGTAAAAATATCAGATTTCAGATTCTCTGAGTGAACCCATAACTACCATGGACCTATAATACTAACTGGATGTCGAACTTTCTATCTGTCAACGTAGAAAAAAGTGAAGCAAGGGCCGCCATTTGCAGTTTGGGATGAAACTCGAATATTTTGATGTTCTATGCCATCTGTGCTCGAATTTTTTCCGTTGAAAAATTGACACCTCTCAAGTCCAACCCAACCTGCAAATGGGCGCCGTTGGCCTCAAAATTTTTGACAGGTCCGCCATCTACAGCCCGTTCACGAAAGGTTGAGCCGTCGGTTGTCCATGGAAGGTTGGCATATTCCACTGTGTGTATTAAAATTTTAGGTTATGTTGTTTATTTTTTGTCAGATTGATGCGCAATGTTGTCAATATTGCATAGAATTGTCTGATAACTCGCAAGCTCTCGGACGAGATCGGGTACATTCAGCAACGTTGACTTATGACAGCAAACACTGCCAACTTCAGATATATAAACAAACGCCTTCTGGCTTCTATGCGCTCAAACTTTCGTGAACGGACTATAGTTAGTAGGAAAAATCTATGATAACTACCACCAGTACCACAGATAACTGAGTGAACTGTTCTGTGATCTGACCGCCTCGGTGACTGTAGGTCTAAGGCGAGGGCTTACAAGTTCCTATACGAAGCTGTAGATCTGGGTTCGAATCCTGGTGCGGGTATGAATGTTTGTGTATGTCCTTAGTATGTCTAAGAACAAAAATTGTTAGAGTGGTATCATTGTTTAAGTCCTTAAACAATGGTGGTATGTAAGATGTGTATATTAGAGTTTAAGTGCTGAATGGAAAACTAAAATAATGAAATGTTCATTGCCTCGATGGACTCAGTTACCAAGGACATTGTGAAAGGAAGATGAATGAACGAATGTTCTGTTATCTGTGACCAGTATCAGTAACATTTCAGACAACAACCAACGAATCTTCTGATGTATCTAGAAAGCACCCGTTACATTGTTTCTGAGTACCTGTTGTATCTAATTGTGTCTGAAAAATAGAGACAAAGTCAGGACCTGCGAACGATAGGGAGGCACAGGTCAGTTAATACTTCTTCACGCACAAATTGTGAACAATACGAAGAGTTGTTGTTTTGAATAATTGAAAGCTCGCTGTGATCATGTTCAATTTGCCGCACCGTAACATCGTCGATGTAACTGTTGTTTTAAAAGCGCGGAGCAAATGAGGGGATCTAGCAAACGACGGGCTTTGAATGAGGAATGCTGTGGAAATCTCGGATTTTTGTATGGAGAAAATTTCACACCAATTTGAAGCGAACAAACTAGGAGTAATTTTTTCCCATCACTCTGGAGACGATGTAAAAATAAGTGGATTCTATGGAATTTCAGCTCTAAATATAGCGATATAGATCTATATTAAATGAACAATGTATTCAAGGTATTTAATTAGTTAAGGATTAATGCTGTATTGGTTAAAATCGCTTCGAAAATTAGCCATTATTTGTCGTAAAAAGTAAATGACAAAAAAAATTGTTGTGGGTTATCCATAAGAGATAGACATATACCATCACGGACTTTTCTGTAGACCTTCTCAATGTGTACAATACTTAGTACATTATTTTGATGAAACTCGTAGGGTTCAGCCTGCGTTTGCAATGTAAGCGGAAAAAATGAAATTTTTACAACATCACATTAGAAACCTCAAAAATAACAGTACTTCTCCACTATTTAATGGGTGTTATTAAACATATAAACCTTCCTCTTGAATCACTCTATCTATTTAAAAAAAACGCATCAAAATCCGTTGCGTAGTTTCAAAGATTTAAGCATACAAAGGGACATAAGGACGGAGAAAGCGACTTTGTTTTATACTATGTAGTGATAATTTGAAACTAATAATTTTCCCAGGCAACAATGTCATATCTTCCAGGTGATTTAAAGAAAGCAAAATAAGCTATTGCAAATAATTGAAGCAAGTACACCCTCTATTACAATTCAAGACCGCCACTGCATCTAAGACAACGACCACCAACCGAGTTCATCCTCTTCTATCCATCGGAAGATGACTCCTTACATGCGCCATGTCATCCGTATTCGAGTCAAATTCCGGCATGAAGTTATTTTTCCTCCTTTGTTGAACTAATGAAATAAATCCCAGCGATCTCATGTTGCCCGTGTTCCTGTTCATATACGGAAGTGGTTCCCGCATTGGTACCGCTCACCTCTGACCCTTGCGTGAAGCTCTAGCCGGCACCAAGACAACAGATTAGTCGGGCAAACCTCGACGATGTTACCACTTTCGAGAATGCGCTGATCCTGGGGAAATTAATTCAAGAATTTCAGATCGGCCGAGGTGGCATCGTTTGAATGCGATTGGAAATTTTAATGGAAAAGTAAGCTTGAAGGCGTTAAATGATTCATACAAGGTGTTTATTCATTTATTTTCTTATGTTTTCATTGTTCGGAGATCCATCATGCATTTAAGGTACTTGAACAATAAAATAGAGCACTCGGTGCCCTACTGAGAAATGCATATAGATTATTATTGAAGATTATGGGTCCTAATAACAGTCGACATTTAGCTTATTTAGTCAATATGTCAGTTACTGTAGAATTTTATATGGACCTGAATATTTTGTTCGACTATAAATGTGAACAAATATTGAGTCTAGATCTACATTTAGAAATATCCCCAAAGTCCACAGGGAAATGTCTAGTAAAACTGCCTAGCAAGTAGCAACAACCCCAAGTTCAAGTGGTACTAGAAAGGGTCTGATCGACCTAACGCAACAGGCAGTGCATTGGTAAAAGTCGAACAGCGAACACATTCTCAAACAGAGAATAATATTTCAAATCAGTGCATTCAAAAGTACAGGTATCACTAACTCGAAGCTGTGACTTCTAGTGATCATTTCACTAGGTGTTAATTAAATAGCTTTCAGGTGGAAAGTGTTTTATTTCAATACCTAAACATCATTATATTTTGTACTAGCGACCCGCCCTGGCTTCGCACGGACATCACATTAGAAACCTCAAAAATAACAGTACTTCTCCACTATTTAATGGATGTTATTATACATATAATCATATAAACCTTCCTCTTGAATCACTCTATCTATTAAAAAAACGCATCAAAATCCGTTGCGTAGTTTCAAAGATAAGCATGCAAAGGGACATAGGGACAGAGAAAGCGACTTTGTTTTATACTATGTAGTGATACACAATTCTTCATCTAGTAAGCACAGTTTGAAGTTGGGAGTGCCTCAGGGCTCTGTCTTGGGACCATTCTTGTTTTTGCTTTATTATTAACGATCTACCTGAGAATTTGAAGAAGTTATTCATCGATAAGTCTAAAATTCGGGAAGAACTATTTAAAATAATTAAAGCTATCTTGTTTGCTGATGATTTTCCACTAGCCATTGCTGCGGAAACTTTGGGAGAACTGCAGAGGTTATGCGATTGGTTAGTTCGTTATTTTGTTAAATAGTGTCATACTAATGCTATTATGATAAATGTAAACAAGACTGAATGCATTATGTTCTCAATTTTGAAAAATGACAATAACCTTTAGTCCGACATTCTGATTCTGTCATCACGTCAAGGGACTGCACGAAGTTTTTGGGTATCTACATCGATAGGCATTCAAGGTGGGATTCACACGTAGATGAGGTTTTTAAAAGTCTCTATTGCTGTTATTACGCTTTGAGTCGAATCATGTATTTGCTTCCCTTATGCTCACTTACGTATGTATATTATAGTTTGGTATTCAGTCACCTTTTGTATTCGTATAATATCTTGTTATGGGGTAATTCGTCGGACATTGGTAGAGTATTTATCATCCAAAAAAAAATTTTGCGCTTGATATTCAACGTGTCTCCAAGATCCTCTTGTAGGCCAGTTTTTGTGGAAAATGGGATATTGACATTGGCTTCAATTTTTATTTCAAAATGTTTACTTTTTGCTGAATAAAATGAGCACAGCCTTATAAAAACATCTAGCTTGCATTCCCATAACACAAGGAATAAGGATATGTAGTCAGTTCCCATACATAGAACATCAAAATTTGAAATTTCACCTAAGTACCAATGTATTGAGAGATTCAACCATCTACCTAGTATTACTCGTATTAAGTCGCTCAATATATTAACCATCAAGAAAATGAGTATTTCAATGATAAGTTTGATAACCAAGAATTTTGGTAATTCTTTTAAGCCATACATGATTTCCAGACAACAATATCATCATCTTGCATGTGACTCGAAGATAGCAGAATACGCTGTTGCAATAACTTACAACAAAACTTGCAGCTCTATAAATTCTAATGGAACCCAGAAGTTTATAATAGAGAATAACACAACAGAATTTATAAGACGTTGCAGACACTGCCACAAAGTTTACGTTTCCTTGTATTTCACATCATGAAATAAGGTACAAGGATGAATGAACCAATAGGAACATTTCCTCATTTTCCACTGAATATCTTCCTGAAAGAATCATTGCGTCCAATATCGATACAACCTTATTAACATTTCCGTAAGTCTGATTTTTGCTACCATGATTTAACAAACCTCGTAGGGAGAAAATTCACGATCTGTATGTTCTCTAAATAGCCAACCCTTCATGCCAAACTATCGGAAATCAAAAATTTTGAAATTCTTTCAAAGCTATACATGATTTCCAGACAACAATATCATTATCTTGCATGTGACTTGAAGATAGCAAAATACGCTGTTGCAATAGCTTACAGCAAAACATGCAACTCTATAAGTGGAACCCAGAAGTTTATAATAAAGAATAACACAACAGAATTTATAAGACGTTGCAGACACTGCCACAAAGTTTACGTTTCCTTGTAATTCAAATCATAAAATAAGGTACCAGGATGAATGCACCAATAGAAACATTTCCTCATTTTCCACTAGATACCTTCGATATCTTCCTGAAAGAATCATTGCGTCCAGTATCGATACAACCTTATTAACATCTCCGCGGTTTTGCTCGTTCAGTTATCTCACAATTTACCGTGATACCTCCATAGTTAAGCCCTGTATTCTCGAGATTATATAAAATGAGGATGTACACCGTGAGTTATAATATGCAAGTAGTAAGCTTCTCCTTGCTGCGGCGTTGATGAGTTAGTGCAGATCGAGGCAGGCTATGCCGCGCCATTTTTCAAATTCCCGATCATAGGAGGCTGCCATGCACGTGTTTCAACCTGCTTCAAGCCGATGTGGGCACCGTGAGAAAGTCAGTGCTAGCAGTTCGATCGCGAAAAAATTGATGTTATCGATGTAGCAAAGCGGGCTTGGATATTCCCCATTTCTGGGATATTTGATGATGTTTGGATTGATCGGTCACTTTCGTTGTAGCAATTACGGATGGAATTTATTTATGATTGGTTGATTGTTTTGAGGGTTCGATTGGTCAATGATGTAAAGTATGTTTTAAGAGTGCACTTGAGCTACACTGCACTCCTTAGTTAAAAACATCCCAACTCATTTTTTCAATTTGGATCATACAGTGCGCAAAAAAATTAACGCACATTATGTAAATCTCAAATTTATTTTACAACTGAAGGTATTCTCAATGATAATTATTTTTATCAGAAATATGCATGCATATGTTATCCATTTTCAACGTTTTTCTTCAATACAGATATTTTTTCACAGCAGGAATAAAAAAAGACGAAATTATCAGAGATATTAGTAGTGTTCTTTCGTACTGATTGAACTGATGGAACTTATTCCGCGATTAGAATAATCACTTGCAATCACTTTAGAGTTGTGGAAGGGGAACGGATTGAAAACGAAAGAACGATCGCTTCAACTGATCTTTCTGATTGAAGTTATATAAATCACTTTGTTCAGTTCGAAAGAACATCACTATTGGCTCCATTCTGAAATCAGTTGTTCTCGATCAATTCTAGTGATCAATAGTTTTCTTTCGTTTGATTTTCTACACTCGATCGCTATGCAACTCGAAACACTCAATTTGTGTCCAATCGGTAGTTTTGCGAGAAGAAGGGTGGACATACACAAGAATTGCAGAAAGGTTTGGATTTTCCCATACAATGTGTCCAGAATGTTGCCGCGATTCAGGGAGACAGGTATCAATGTCCGAAGACCAGGACAGGGTAGACCACCGGTAACAACTGCCATTCAAGAACGTTACTTGAGAGTTTCTTCGTTGAGACAACGGTTTGCAACCGCTCGCCTCCTTCAAACTCAGCTTGAGCAAACTCATGGGGTGCAAATTAGCACTCAGACAATAAGAAATCGCCTCAGAGAATATGATTTAAGGCCTTAAGGTTAGGTTCTCTTCGCAGATGAATCTAGATTCTGCCTCTACCATTGTGATCGACGTTCGCTTGTATACAGATGTCCACATGAAAGATATGCTCAGTGAAATTTCCTGAATACTACTGGTTTCGGGTCAGGATCGATTATGGTATGGGGTGGAATATCTTCGACTGCTCGCACAGACCTAGTGGTCGTTGATAATGAAGCTATGAACGCTGATAGGTATACATATAAGGAACATTCTTGAAGAGCATATAGTGCCATTGCCTCAGACATTGGTGAAAATTTCATTTTTATGGACGATAATGCCAGACCCCATCGTGCGCGCATCGTTCAGGAGTACCTTGAATAGGTTGAAGTCTCTCGAATAGAATGGCCAGCAAGAAGTCCAGATCTTAAACCGATTGAGCAGGTTTGGGACAACCTCAATAGAAGGCTGAGAAGTTCAGAAAATCATCCAGCTACTCTTAATGACTTAGGAATTGAACTCAGGATTGGATCAGAACATTTTAAGATCACTCATTTTGAGTATCTATGAACCGTCGTTGCCGAGCGGTAATTAACGCAAGGGGTGGAAATCCAAGTATTAAATTACTTATCAGCATTCCAGTATTTTGAAAATTGTTTATTTCTCTTCTTTCACGTAAGATTCGGTGAATTGCTGATTTTTTTCCGTTTAATGTATCTTGTTTCGTTCAAAAACTTGCCGAGAGAACATAAAAAATAAGTAATAAAGTCAATGTAAAGTTAACTTTCATTAAAATTGAGATTTTCAGAATGTGCGTTATTTTTTGCGCAGTGTATTCAGGGTGTCTCATTTAAGAGTGTCCACCGTCAATAACTCAACAACGAATCAGAATTTGTGAAAACAGTCAAATAGGTCGATTTATGATGTTAGTGGGACATGATCTGGGATACAAAGCTTGTTTCTATTAGTAACCCCCTGCAGAGGGTTGCAACCATATCCAGAATTTGAATAAGGAAAGTGAGTAGTTCTGTTTTTATAGCACAAATGTATGCATGATGTCCTTTTGATGTTAATGTTAAGTTATCTGTGATATATCTTTATAGTATATCATTGTGCTTTTTAGAGGTCTGAAATCTACTCTTAATTCGTAACTGTGGTAATTATACCCTTTACTGCAAGAATTTTTATTTGCTATGGAAAAATTGATTTCCAAAGGATCTGATCTCAGGTTGAACCTAAAATACTCAAAAAATTCTATATTCAAAATTTTGAAATTTATTTCGAAAAAACTGGTTTGTGCCACATATGGAACATCATTCGACAAGAAAATATTAAGGCATATCAAAAAAAATTATTCAGTATGAAAACAAAGTAAGCAGTTCCTGTCTTTATCAGATAAAATGATATTTGGCATAAGAAACAAATTATATGAGTTTTCCTGAGCAGCCTGGGGATTTGAATCGCATGTGATCTGATTCCAGTCAGTGCGGTAAATCATCAAGATCATCCTTTCGCACGTCTACTGGGGGATTTTCCTTGTAGATCCTTTTCTCTGCTCATTTTCATACATGTGTTGCAATAGGTCTTCCCCTGTTCTGTCTAGTTGGTTTTCCGGCTGTACAAAGAGCATTAGCTATGACTATCTTTGTATCTAGAAGGGCGTATGGTTCATCAGACATATACCAATGCGAGTATTACCTACTGCTGCGTATGTTTTATCTTCTTCTGATAAATTATATTCTTCATTGTCAAATCAAGAATCCATACTACTTTCATTTTCCCATAAAATAGCTTTGAATCCATATCTAGGAAATATGCCATGTAATTTCAAATTCTGTCACTGCATGATGTTCCACATATGAAACAAACTGTTTTGTTATATTTTCTATAAATTTTTGGAAATCAAAATGATTGAAACTTGCCTAAATAGGTTCTTGAAATGACTAATAGAATCGAGATATTTGTTCCTCCGCAAAAAAACACTTTTTAATGATAAAAAACGACCACAGATTACAGATATCATCGAATTCTCAAACCAGATTCAGTAAGAATGGACAAATGAACGCTTATTGTAGGCATTCTATGTACTTAGTTTAGCGCCTCTGCGTGTATCATACTGCTTCTTATAAATGTGCCAGGTATGCGCAGTACTATGCAGTTGAGGAAAGATTCAGCTGAATTGAAAAAAATTGTTTTTGGTTTGTGCCATATATGGCACACGAAACGGTTACGGGTTAACTTTGAAATCATCTTCCTTAGTCAATTTTCCAAAGGTAAAATACTGAAGTAATAACCGAACCATGAACGGTTTGCCCTCTTCTCAGCCCATAAACCATCACCACAAGACATCCCAGGTATAAATCCACGCATCAGGAAACCTTGTAGGACGACTATTCAATATGACCGTTTCCGTCATATAGGAAATAACTCTGAAAAAGCCACCAAGCACGTAATTCTCGATTCTCCATCTCCGGCCATTCCTTGTGACGTGCCTGCAATCTATATTTTCGGACGTGACTGTTAGATCGCAGTGACATATGACCCCGTAGCTGGAACTCCTGCTGGCTCCATCCGTTCCTGCCGCTCGTACTCCTGCTGCATAAAGAGCCGGACGACGTGATTGGGCATTTGTCATACGAAACTTTGTTTAACGCCGTCGGTAATAACCGCGGTAAGAGTCTTACGGTGTCGATAAATTTTATTCTATGGGTGTGCTGGGTGAGAGAGGCTTAATGGAGGGATTTAGAGATTTATAGATGTTGTAATGAGGACCACTAGGTTCGTTTCATGGCGAAATGGTGGTGTGGAAAGGAATAATAGTTCTTCACAGTTTTTGTTGTCAATAGAGGGTGCTGATGACCTCATGACACTCAATACTAGATTTTAGAATGTTAACCCTTTACCGCATCGTGTGCCATATATGGCACAAACCGCACAAATTTTTTGTCAATTCAGCTGAATATTTCCCTAACTGCATAGTACAGCCTTTATCTGGCACATTCATAAGAAGCAGTAAGATACACGCAGAGGCGCTGAACTAAGTAGAATGCCTACCTACAATAGGCTTTCATTTATCCATTCTTACTGAATCTGGTTTGGGCGAAAGCTCGTTGATATCTGTGGTCGTTTTTTATCATTGAAAAGTGTTTTTCTTGCGGAGGAACGAATATCTGATTCTATTAGTGATTTCAAGAACCCATTTAGGCAAGTATCAATCATTTTGATTTCCAAAATTTATAGAAAAAATAATGAAACAGTTTGTCCCAAATGAGGAACATCATGCAGTGTCAGAATCTGAAATTACATTGCATATTTATCCTAAATATGGATTCAAAGCTATTTTATGGGAAAATGAAAGTAGTATGGATTCTCGATTTCGACAATGAAGAATATAATTTATCAGAAGAAGGTGAAAAACATGCAGCAGTAGGTAATACTCGCCTTGGTTTCTGTCTGATGAACCATACGCCCTTTTAGATACAAAGATAGCCATAGCAAATGCTCTTTGTACAGCTGGAAAACCAAGTAGACAGAACAGGGGAAGATCAAGTGCAAACTCATGTATGAAAATAAGCCGAGAAAAGGATCAACAAAAAAATTCCCCCAAATAGATGTGAGAAAGGATGGTCTTGATGATTTACCGCACTGGCTGGAATCAGATCCCATGCGATTCAAATCCCCAGGCTGCTCATGGAAAAGTCATATAATTGTGTTTCTAATGCCAAATACCATTGTATCTGACAAAGACAGGAACTGCTTCCTTTGTTTTCAAACTAGTTTTTTCAAAATGAATTTCAAAATTCCGAGTATAGAATTTTTTGAGTATTTTTAGGTTCAACTTGGGAATTAATTTTTTCATAGCGAAATAGAAATTCATGCAGTAAAGGGTTAAGGGGTTATATTCTGATGCGTTTTCACAGCTGCACTACATGACGTCCCCAATGAACCCCATCAGTATCTTAAAGAGCTTTGGAAAGCTGAATTTGCGTTTTTCTTATAATTTCCCTGTCCAAAACATCTTTCTCGAAGTTTTGCACTGGAGAGGCATTCTGTAACTAAGTGAACAGGAGTTTCTTTCTTCTCCCCACAAAATTAATACTGGCCAGTTTCTGCTGAGCCAATACTCATCATATGCTTTTCAAGGCAACAATGTCCTGTTAGAAAACCAGTGAGGAGGTATCACTTATTCTTGCAGATATCCAAATACTTTTTGGACCTTGCAGTTTCAGAGGGAATGAAACCATTCCTGGAAGATTTCTCCAGGGTGCTTATCTGAGGGGTGTTCTGAGCCAGTACTCCCTTTCTGGCTGCCGTGTTAGCCTTTTCATTTATCTTGAATTTTGAATGACCGGGAACCTAGACTAAAGTGACATTCTTCTTCCCTACTTCATTGAGCTTTTCTTCAGTGGTTTGATAGCAGTTTGACTATCAGAATGGATCATTTGTCACATCTTTAACATAGTGAATCAAAAGAATCGAATGGTCAATTGAGTTGGTAGATCAAATGGACCGATGACTCAATTAATCGGTAGATCGATTTATACAGCAAATCTATTCACTCGGTAGATCTATTGAATTTGATGATCTATCCCTACAATAGAAGTAGATTTCATTTAATTCATTTTCCAGTAGTAGTCTCGCGTTTTCGAGACGAGAATCTGTCTGCACTCCAATATCCCTTCAGGAGATTATCGTTATAGTTTAAGTAAAGGCCTGAAGACAGCAGTCGGATGTCGAAACATCGAAATGAATAAGGAGGGGTGATAAAAGCAGATGAAATTGAAATGAAAAATATTCTACTGTGCTAGTGCTAGGTATCAAAAATAATGTGAATCGATGAAATGAGAGAATCTATGGATCAGTGAATCAAAAGAACTGATAGATATACAGTGGAACTTCCCTATAACTATAAGCGCTAAATCCGCATAAAAAATTCGTTATAAAGAAATTTCATTAGACAGAAAATTCGCAATGTCGCGGACGACCTCACTGATAAATTTAAGTATATCATTCAAACTTAAGCACTTCCTTTAAGACATTTGTGCACAACTTGCACACTAGCGTGATGGTTAGATTGAAACCAAACAGCCAGGGGTGTATTTAAAAATGTTTCAAATGGATCTCTCTGCCCGCCGTAAGCATTTAGTCGGGATTCATTACGTAGGTATGTCCGAAAAAATTTCGGAAAACACCCACCCTTATACCTTCTTATTGATACCCATTCAAAGAGTGATGTTCTTTGAATATTTCATTATAGAGAGAATTTACTTCGTTTTAGAGGGTGTTTTAACATGGAATTTGGATTCAAGGTGCAATGTCTTGTACGAAATTCATTATACAGAGAAATTCGTAATACAGACTTTCGTTATAGGGAAGTTCCACTGTATTTAATCGGTAGATAAGTTTAAACAGCAGATCAATATAACCGCTAGGTCAATCAAAGCAGTAAATTTAATGAAATGGTACTTATATCAATTAGGTATTTTCAATAATCTTGCGTCACAATAGATCTGCCTAACTTGTGATGACCAAAACCGTCTGAAAAATGTCCAAAGATAGATAAGATATATGAGAAATTATAGAAAGATATTGAAACTGTTTCATTGTGAAAGCTCATAAATCTGTTCTTGTTTAAACAGTGAATTCTACAATTAAACACTGTCTTTTCAAATCAAGAAGATCCTCTCATTCCTCTCCAGATCTAGTAGTCGAGTAGGTAGGTAAGCGAGCGAATCGAGCAGGCTGGGCAGGTGTTGTCACGTCAGATCTGGCGATAATTTGAAATACGTACTCGGAAATACGGAGTGCGAACTGTTTTCTTGAATTAATTTCTCATTTGCAAAGTACACGATTCCGATACACAATAGCCTTTAAGCTCGAATTTATTTCCTTTTACCGTTACAACAGTACGAGAATTCCTGGTACCTAATTTCTTAAATCGAAGACGGAATCCTTAACTTAACTACTGAATGAGAACCGAGACGAGCTTTTTCGGAAAGAGCATGCTCATGAATATTTGAGCATCCTCGCTCTCTGCGAATCTGACGATCTGATGTGTGGTCAGGAGAGTGGAGGATGTTTTTGTTTGAATCGATGTGAAATAGAGATTTCCAGTGATATCGAGAAAAATCGTTTTAGGAATAATGGATCTCAGAAAATCATAGCGTTTATCCGTTTTTTATACTGTCCTCCTTGAACAAACGTCGTAACTGGCAATTTAAGATTGACATTCATGGGATTTCAAAAAACTTTTTAGGTTTTCACTCCCAGTCTCTGAAACAGAAATAATTTTAAAAATTCAATTAAGATGAAGTGCCCCTGCGAAAATCTTTGCACTAATTTGTCAAGAGCAATAAATTGGTTTTGAAAAAATTGTTACCTAACTGTAAAACTAAAAGGAAATGAATGAAAAAAATAATGTAACGTTTCGGTGTCTATATCAGAAACCTTCTTCAGACAAACTTGTAAAATCTTCGAAATTGTGTGTTTCTTATTTGCAGTCTAATTGACATTAAAAATGTTTTATTATGTCTGTTTCAGAGACTGGGGGTGAAAACCTAAAAAGTTCTTTAGAAATGTAGAATCCTCCCAGATTATATTTCAATCGATAACATTCATGGGATATACGAAGGATCAAATTTCCTAGGTGGTCGTTCCACTCAGTTTTTCAAGACATCCATGGATTCTCCTGAGGATATTCCAACCATATTTTTCACAATACTGTCAGTAGGTATCTCACTACGGTAGTAAACTCATCAAAGATTTTTTTTTGGATATCTTATGTATCCAAAAGTAGAAATATGATTTATTATATCGAGTTAAATTTTGGCGGATGCGCTTATTGAAAATCAATCAATTGGAAATCTTATTTTGAAAAAATGTTTTCGGGTAATGAAGCAATTCAGTCACAAAAATATATCGATTAACAATTCACAAATGTTGATTTCAAAAGGTCTAAAACCTTGATTCTACTATCAGTTATTGTCGACTGAAGTTTTCATTGGCGAATGCGCCCGCTGAAAACTGATTCAGTATTAGGTACACAGTTTTTAGGAAACTCATTGAAAAAAAGAGCAATTGTTTTGTTTTAATTTCTTTTATTTCAGACTCATATATAGAATATATTACAATAGTTACAATATAAACTCTAATAAACTATAATGCCTAGAATATAGAACAAATTTCGTAAGAAATGACCGCTAAAACCAAATATAATGCATCGGAACAATTTATAACAAATTCCTGCAGGAGCTGGGACCATATGGATCATCCTGATACAAAAATACAATTTTTTTCATATCACGTTTAGGAGTTAAGAAAAATAACCATGAACAAGCTCAAGATTTCACAATTCGTATACCTCGAATTCTTCATCATTCAATATCTTAAACTCTGATTCAGATTACGTTTTTGCTTGATGACAAACTCATGTAATCTACTCAACACAACAGGTATTCCCTTAACTTGTGCAAATCCGGATAAATCGTCCCAGTACTTCTGTTCTCCAGCCACACCTTTATTATGATAATGTCTGTTGGGGCAATCTTTTGCCTTTCTGTCATTTTCTATTTCTTTCAACATATCATTTTTGATGGTAGTTGTAACTCACCGCTTAGCATTTTCATCACGAAACGCATCTGGAAGAGAATATTGGAAAGATTTAGCTATGGAAAAAATACAAAATAGTTTTCATTTTTAACATTTCTAAGATTTTTGAAAAAGTCAAGAAAATATGTTTTCACTTTGTAAAAACAATCACGCATAAGCTCCTGACTCTTACTCGGAGATTTTCTCGATATTTTCATTTCATAGTTATAGGATAAATTTCAGGATATCATCACATATCAGTAACTACATACGACTAAGATCGTCAAAACCGAGTATATAAAAGGACATGTATAACCATACACATCGTCTGGGAACTAAACCAGGCTCAAGATATTGAAAAATTCTGCTTCAGAACAAATCCAGAAGTAAAATGATTGTATCCAAAGATTCATCTTTCAAAATAACAGTATGTATAACGTATTTTTTTATGAAAATTGTAAAATAATAATACTAACCTGAAGTTCAAATGTTGGGAAAGGGCATATACGACCAGGTATCCCCATAACTATAAATGTAGGATATTCTACGCATATCAGCTCTTTGTACAAACCACTCACATAATTATTATCCACAGATATCTTACATTTCTCACTCAGAAAAGGATATTGAAAACGTATCCTGAAATTCGATAGGATGTCTTCAAAACAATCAGTGGTGAATCTTCTCACCTGTGCAAAAAATAATATCATCTATTTGTTCGGTACATCCATCTTCGAACTTTACCATGCTTCCGATTATCTCTGTAACTTCTGGTTTCTGCTCTCCATTCAGGGGCGAGAATGGGGACGACCTCTGGCTCAGAATCACCTTGAAAAAACTAATCAAGTTTTTTTTTGTACTATTTCAAATACCCCATAACTGGTAACCCACTTCTCAGACTGTAGCGTAATTGATTAGAATTTGTGGTCAGCGTTATGATCATAAACCTTTCAGCATAATATGTGTTCAGTGGTTTCTGTGATCGATGCACATAACCTACAGATATCGACATTTTCCTTACCTACTTTGTGCAGGTTATAGGTTGTTTTGGTTCCGAGTTCAGAACTGTTCAGGACGGTTCATACATGCGCCGTTGCGAATTTTAAAACAAAATCGGAATGTGCGCACTTGCGAACCGTCCTGGATCAGTTCTAAGCGTAACCAAAACAAACCTTATATCTCACGAAACAATAACCTGTTAGAAGCCCAGTAAGCAGCCTTATCTTGTTTTTTGACAACGATGGAGCTTGTTGAGGCCTTTTCTTCTGAAGGTGCAGTCTCTTCGCTTGAGGGCATGGTCCGTCTTGCGTTCTAGTACTTCGTGTTTTTCATTTTTTACCTTTCTTGCTGACCTTTTCAATCATTTCCGTCATTCTGGAGAAAAGAGGGTGGTACTTCCATTGTATTAACACACCAGATCAAAGACAAGCAACTAGAATGGTTGCACGTTCAAATGAAAAAAGCTCAACGAGTTCTATCGTTGTCAAAAAAACGAGATAAGGCTGCTTACTGGGATTCTCACATATCACTGTGATGTAGATATCACCTGCACAGATCGATTAGGGAAAAACGATATCTGTAGGTTATGTGTATCGGCCACAGAAACCTCCGAGCACATTTTATGTCATTGGAATGTGTTGGCGCAAACAAGACATATAGCGTTTCTCATTAGGTGCACCCCAAATAATATTTTGTGCATACGCTATAGAACTCTATAGAGTGGCGCAACTTTAACACCAGCCAACATAAGAGCAAAATCTCCAAGGAAAATAATCACTTTTGCTGAGGAGGGTTACATTTTCGGGCAAAATGAAGTGATGAAACATGGTAACGCAACATGTACCGCCACAAAAGATCTCATTGGTCGCCAGTTCCAATCGACAAAATCTAATTATCTAAGGGTGAATGGCAATATGACTTCAATTACCTTTTTTGCCATTTTACTCAAAAGGTTTGCAAATATCTACTCCAGAAGGTCCACCTCCAATAACCAGTACCTTCCGGTCTTTGTATGGTCTTCAAGTCTATAATCATGAATATGGGTGCAGTTCCATCGAAAGATTCTAATCCGAGTATATCAGGCGTGAAAGGTACACTGTATTTCCCAATACAACAAATAACGACGTCAAAAACCTTCTTTTCCTTCCGTTTGGAGACTACATCTTGAATTTCTATGTCCCATTTGTTATCATCAGTGGGTTCAACAGAAGTGATCTTGTCAGAACTGGAAAAAATACGAAATATGTATATATCTTTCTTGATGAGGAATTTTGAGGAATAACTCAACTTCGTATACATTTCTCAGGTCGTTTTTCGATGCGAATCGTGTAAATACTGCAGTACCTCATTCTGTAGAAGATATGATCGCTTCAAGTTATCTGGATATGGAAAAATCGTCGAACAACATCAGTTCTTTTGGTATATTCGTTCTGAAAATGATAGTATATTTAGAAAATGCACCAAAAAAGTTAGCATCGAAAAGAACTTTTATGCAATGGGAGAAGGAAGAATGAAAAAAGGATACACTACCCTAAATTAAGAAAACACCATTAAATGGTAAACAAATGGTTTTAAAACCACTAAGAGGCTGGCGTTGCCGTAAAAGGGTCGGAAAATTTTTTTAAGGCTCCTATCCGAGTGTTTTCTTGACAAAAAACTTGCAATCGAAAGATACATTGATATAAACCTGTGTCATAGTGATCCATTCTGATAGTCATGCTGCTATTGGAACGATGAACTCCTATGTCATCGACTCATACCTAATATGGAAGTGCCAAAAAACTAAACGAAGTAGGCAAGAATAATAGGGTCTTTTTAGTCTGGTTTTCTGGTGAATCAAAGAACTAAAGAAAAAAAGACTAACACAATAGCCAGAAAGGGAGCACAAACGCCACCTACTGGCCCAGAATCCTTCTTGATATGAGCAGAGATAAATAGAAAGAGTTTTTGAAAATAGAGAGAGAAACGAAAGAAAAACATTGGAGGAAATCTCCCGGGAATGAATCTTCCGAGGAGAACCTACAAAACTTTTAAATACAAAGAAGAATTATACGAGTAACGCGGATTCAGCCTCTTTGTCCGAAAAGCTGGGATTGGATTCGTATTTCTGGCCAAATGCCTGTATGTATGTTGCGTATTTTGATTTGGTTAATGTCAACAAGAAACTTCATGCTTTCATGAACAATCGTGTCACAATTATTTCATTTCATTAGCTATGACTGCTAATGTAACACTTGTTCAAATTTAATATATGACCAATGTACTGTCAACTTTCCAAAACAAAGTACCTATTTGATGTCAAAAATGGTCTTCAACCGAACTATGAACAGGTGACAAATTAAGCAATAAAATCTCTAACATCGATCAGCTGAAAGAATCCTCTACATTGTCGAGTTTACCTCAGATTTTTATACATGGAAGTGTGAATAGGAAGTCCATTTTTATCCAACCCAACTTCGTCCGTATAGTTCCAAGTACCTCCAATGCATTCCGTTTGCTCGAACGCTTCGCAATCGTATCCATTTTGGAGGCAATGTTTGATAGCTACAAGGCCACTAGCTCCAGCTCCAATAACAGCTATTTTCATTGTTTTCCCTGAAAACATTAAATTCATCAAAACATTCCATCAAGAACACGTATTTGGAAATATTCCTTTTTCAGTAACTCCTCTTGAGGAGGAAAACATTGTTTCGAAACTGTCTGGGAAGTCATTCAGCGGATCAAAAGGTCGATATCAGTGTCTACAGTAGTGGAAATATGATATGAAGTTCATCAGTAATTTGATTTGGAAGGACACATAAAAATTCTAGGTGTAAAATTGTTTAATTTTTCTTTTTAGAACTCACCAAATGTTATACCTAAAAGAAGGGCAGATCAGAACTCAGTTCGTATGTAGTATGATAATTTTGAACGACTTAGATACTACAACCGATTGTTTTGAAAGGAAAAGTATTCAAAGGAGATAGGTATATTGGCATATCAATTATTATTTACTTTATGATAAATCATTACTCAGTAGTCCCATATATTGGTGATATTGTTTCAAATTATGCTAATATTTTGTGATAGGCACTGCTTCATTTTTATTCAAACCGTCTATAATAATTGTCGTGTGTTTGTTTAAAATATTCGTTTTGTTTTTTAAGACCAATTAGATAGGTCAACATGAAGTACCTGGGGGGTCTAAAAAATGAAAAAAAATCTCAATATTCTCACATCCATGAAGTTTAATCGTACAAGGTGTTCCATAAAAATATGGCCATTAAAATTTTTGTTTCCTAATATCTCAGAAAGAAGAAAACCAATCGAAATGAAATTAAGTAGCCACATGCAAAATAAACATAAAAGTATCGTACAAAATTGTATGGCCATGAAAAATTCGGAATATTTGAAACAAATTCTTATGTTTCCACAACAAAATATCCGGTTTGGGTCAAATTTATTTTGGGGGTGGAAAATACTTTTACTTCGAGTTGATCGCATAATCAAGAATCATAGAATTTATTTTTTTTCTAAATTATCCATTTTTCAGAATGAGGCCGAATTTGTCAATTCGATGACTGTTTTTCTGCAGTAAAATGTTCAATAGCAATTCAAAGCAATACACAAAATGGTAGAAGTTGCGTTAACGCAACCAAAGAAAAAAATCTAATTTCCCGTTAAAAAACTTTCAATTGTAATGAAATCGAGCTTGTTAATATGAATTGGCGAAGTGAACAATCATGAAAATTTCGAAAGGATGTAAGATCTGGGGCCTATTGCAACTTTTCACTTCGCACTTTGCATTCTGACAAATTTGCAAAGAAAAGTAATTATGTTGCACAACATTTTTTCCAACATTTTATTCTGCGAAGTGCTTTTCACTTTGCACTTGACTTTTCATATTGCACTTTTCAATTATGAATGGATTTCGCGCAACGTAATTAATTTGAAAGTTGCAAAGTATTGGTGCAATAGGCTCCAGAACCATATATTTTGGTATTTTCGTTTATCGACTTTTTAAATATTTCTTTTTTTAATCCATTTCCAGAATATAATTCCGATCGTGCTGAGATTTTGCTTTAATACATTTAGATGAATCTCAAGCCGCATACAAAATTTTGACGTATTAGCCTCATTGCTCTACCATGAACGAGCACTCAAAAGCACTGCTGAGGGCTTTCCTTAAATTTTTTGTATCATATAGCTGGCTCACCACTGCAAAAATCGATGTATGTAACGCCACTGATAGATAGTTATTGGTGGAAAAACAAATCAAGTGAAAGAAAAATAATCAAATCAACAAATATCCAACTCTAGCACGATTTAATTTCTAACTAATTGGCGTCATATGTTTTTTCGGTGCATCCATCATATCAGCAAAATAAACAAAACTAGACTGATGATCACGAGATAAATAGAGCATTATACACAAATATAATTGAGATAATACTAATGCTTTGATTTATGACTAGAATAGTTCGTTCAGGCCCCCATTTTTGAAATTATTTTTATGATAATGTGTTCTCTATAACCTTCCGCAATAAGTTCTAGAACATTGAAGTTCAAAACTGAAATAACCGATATTTTCGATAGAACTGTTTATCCACAATTTAAAATATACAGGGTGTTCCTAAATTGAACGTACACAAACGAAAAGGGGAGATTCCTTAGGTGAGTTTAAAAAAAAAAAAGTCCCATAAACATGGGGTCGCAAACGTTTCGTTTTCGAGATACAGAGTGTTGAAGTTGAATTTTTTCAAGTTTTTTTTCTCATAGTATCTACACTTCAGATGACATTCAACTGAAATTTGGCATAGATATTACATTCGAGATTTCTCATCACGTGACAGGCATTTCGATAGAAGATCTACAGGGTGATATTTTTTCTGGAACGCTGCCGCCTGTTTTTCTGCAGAACTTTTTTTTGGTGAGCAATGTTAATTTGAAAAAATGTAAAAAGAAGCTTTGTTCTTATACTAAAAACTTTTCGGTTTCTGGTACTTTTGTCGTATCTCCCAACGATTTCGAAAAAAAAAATTTGAACGATTCTCTCGAAATCCTCGTAAAGATCCAAATTATGTTGGGAAGGCCACTTTGTAAGCTGTGGTGAATGAATTCAGTGTCAGTTTCTATGGAATTTTCCTGATCTGTATAGCGATGATTCATAAAGATTCGATAAACTCGTATAATCAACACATGTTTTTGATTAAAATTTATACCCTGTATCTCGAAACGAAACGTTTGCGACCCCATGTTTATGGGACTTTTTTTTCTTAAACTCACTTAAGAAATCTCCCCTTTTCATTTGTACGTTTAATTTAGGAACACCCTGTATGGTTTTTTTTTCTTGTTGCAGCATGGAGTGGTGGTGTTAAATATACAGGATGTCTGTAAACAAATGCGAGGGACTTAAGGAGATTCCTCGATGGAAATGAAAAGGGGTATTTCAGATAAACTTTTTTCGAAATCGACCTCCCTTCCAAGATACAGCCGATGACGAGTTGACAGTTTTGAATTTTTTTTAGGAGTTCTTGAAACACTGAGTTATAAAACTTACATTATATGATTCATTAAGAAGATGTTACTCTTACAATTTTTTTTTGATCCCATAACTTCATTATTAGGGGGTTAAAATAACAACCATTTATGATTTTCCTTCAAAAAATGTTTTTCGTGGGATATATTTTCGAAAAACAGAATTATCTTTTAGTTTCCTATTCAATTTTGGAGAAAAAAAGTCACTTGCAAAATATCGATACAGACAAATACTTTTCTCGGAAAAAATAAGAACTTACAAGCAGTTATGATCACTGTTAATTCTATTCCATCGTATGTTTCATAGAATGAATATTCTAAGATTCAAATTTCTGAAAAAACCCATTGCTGAAGGCGAGTTTTAAAATAAAATAATCACTTAATCTGATATTTCTTGATAACAAATTTCGTTTGAATATCTAGAACCGTTTCAAGAATTTCGAGAAGTTATCATTTATTCGAAAAATACATAACTGCCTTGAAAATGAAACAAACATCTCTGAGATTGATATCCTGAAATTTTTTCGCAATGTTTATGGAAAACTCCATATATGATTATGATTATAATGTTTACTTCTAGGCTCCTTGAAACTCCTCCCAATAATGATCCAATGATTAGAGCAGCAAAAGCTCTTGACCTTACGTCAATCCATTCTCAAGCTTGAAACCACATGACAAGTGTTAGACCAATTTCAAATCAACTTTACATGTCAACATATTGGGAAACCCTGTTTATGGTCATTTCTAGAATATCTCAATTCAATGACTAATTCTTTACGCGATGATAATTTACATCAATATAAATGTGTTGTGAGTAAAACTTGATCAATTATCAACACGGAATAACCCAAATACTACTTTGAATCAGTTAAAATGAATGGAAGATATAATTATTCTACATACATAAAGTTATTCTAGATAAACTGCTAATATTACCAAAAGTACCAATTAAATATTCAATCATGCACATTAATCTACATGCTCCAGGATAATTTTATTTTATGGATTATGGAATTTACTCCCCTTTATTTCAAATCAATATTTACCAAATATACATATTTTAGAGTTAAACATGTTTATTTCCAAAGCCTCAATAAGCATCATGCCCCAATAAAACTTGTCTAGGTACTTGTTTATACGATTTAAAATATGTAACACAATATTATCTTATTTGAATAAATGGGACAGATTCCCAAAATTGGGGTCACGTGAAACTCCTCTTATATTTGAGATTGGTTCAATTGACAAAACTGGACAGAGAGCAGGATTAATAGAGCATTGAAGGGTTTTATAAGGACGCTATCTATATTATTTTTTTTCGTCTGGTGTTTTCGCCTGTATTATGATTTTTCAGATATGAACTCAAGATATTTCGTTAAAGAGATTGATTTCAATGAAATAGCAACTGTTCAATATGAGTATATCAGTTTATATTTCAAACAAATACAATAATGGACCTTCAGAAAAAAAATCATAGCGATCGTCCGGTTTTTGTTTTTATTGTCAAGTTTCCAGGAAAAATATTATTGAAATCTCCGAAATAAACTGTCGAAATCAATCGATAAGAACAGGCGGTTGACTGTGACGTATGCTTTAGCATTTATTTCATGGTTGAATGTTGAATCAGTTTACAACTGACCACTCTGTTTTTGAATCATTATCCCCACTATGCTTGCTTGTGCGTCATTATGGCACGAAGTTTCAATTCACGAACAAAGAAATCGCAATTCAAAATTTTTATTTCAGAATTAATTACGTGAAATTTTAAGAGAATAATGGAATATGTATACAGGGATTCTCGGAAAATGTGAGAAATCTCTCGGATTCAGATAGAACATAAAAAATGAAAATGACAAGTTCCCTCCCTACGAATATACTACCTCCTAAATGACGCCACTGCAAATCCATTTTAATGGAATAAGTTTCAACTACTCGATCTAATTTGATGAAATTTGATATGATTAATAGTATTATCAAGGACCTCTTAAATCACCGCACTCAAATTTTAATTAGCTTGTTCAGTTTACCAGGGGTGGACTGGGTTGTACATTTTAATGCTTAAATTTTCAACACCCTGTATGATAAGGTGCTAAAAAAACAAATTGGATACCTTGAACATTAAGCTGAAGAAAAGGTACTCTTGTTCAGGTCGATAAAATGAACCGTTCCGAAAAAAATAATGAAAGAAGTAAGTAATTGAAATATTCTACTAAAATGAATTTCCAGTTGCGTCATTTAGGAGGTCGTATCTTAGTAGGGAGAACCGCTAGGAAAAAAAATTATGGGAACTTGTCATCTTATTTTTTTATGATCTATCTGAATCCGAGAGATCTCCCCCATTTTCCGGAACACCCTGTATATTTAATACTATTCATGATGTCATCTGGAAAAACCTATTTTTTAACATAATGGAAATGCCGATTTCAACTCTGGACCACCATTTTATTATCGAATCAAAATGGAACTCTTGGTATTCCTCATATTAAATAACAAAAATTTCAGTCGTATAAATTATCAACTTACTTACTAGCAGTCGATATCAAATTATGTAGCAAATTTATACTAGAAAGTGTTAGGTTAGGAAATGAAACATGAAAACAGACTAACGAAATTGAAACATGCGTAAGCAACAGCATATTTTTCCCGATAACCCATAAGTTTGAGAGAAATGTGAGAGAGATAATGCAAATTTTGCAACCAACTTATTGAAAGAAAAGTGAAAATACATCATTTTTTTCATCTGTTGAAATTCACACACTATCGGGTGTCAAGCGGAATCATAAAGTTAATATATTCGTTATCAGTTCTATACGCAAATGTTTTTTTTTTGAGATAAAGTACTTCACCTTGAAAATTATGGCTATTGAACATTGCACAGGAAATTCCCAGAAAGGTCCTAAAATTCCATATTATGATAATTGATGATTAACTGAAATGTCAACAAATAGGTATAGTTTTATCCATATTCGTTAAAAAAGCCACAGCAATTACAATTTTTCGGAATATAACTACCGAGTAGGTTTGAGATTTAAATAGAAAAATTGAATTCATAAATGAATTGCTCTCGGGATATTCAAATTGGAACTTTTCTTTTCTTCCTTCTGCAATACTCATCTAGAAAATAAATATACGGAGGAAATAGAAATATTATCAACTTATTCAATCTTTATTATTTTTTTCATCATAAGGTAAATCAATTTCGTCTGAGTGCGGATATTCCTATATCGAGAGTTTTTCCTGACGATTGCTGATGAATACTATTATTTTAGTCGAAACGTTAAGAAGAGGCAGAAATTATGGATATAGCCCCAATAACTTTCGAATAAAATTTCCTTCATTGAGAATTTCATGTCAACAATGAGTCATTTTGTTGAGACTGCATATTAAAAAATTAATCACGATAATGAAGTTCTTTTCCGGATGAAAACCATTCAATATCGATAGGTCATGTATCATTGTATCACGTCTCATTTTCGAAAATAGCGAAGTTCATAATGGAAAATTATATGCAGGATAGAACTTTCTCGTTAAGTATCATTAATGTTTACGTAAGTGAACGGAGGACGAAATGAAAGGCGATGATCCAGACTCAGAGAATTTCCTGATATCACATGATAATTATACAGGATGTTTAAATGATATGCTAATATTCTAAGAAGAGATTTTTCCAGTATAGGACTTTATTTAAGTGTTTTAATTAATATGGTAATGATTTCGGAATTACTACTTCCCTCGTCTCAATTTCCGCCAATCAGAAACCCGCAATTTTAATATACAAATGGTTTCTTAACGATAAAACTGTTGGAGGGCAGCTCTCAACAGTTGTTGTCAAATTAATACCTCTACATAATACATGCTGAATAATCTGTTACTCATGGAATATTATTTTCAGATACCATTCATCTATTTTTTCCTATGAAGAAAATCGAAAAAACACAATGCAAAGTAATATTTTTCAACCATTTGTGCAGGTTCAAAAGTCCTCGTCTTCGACTCGGATTTTTATTGACACCAGCATTCATGCTTTGTGTTGAAATATTACTTAGTAACTTGTTTTTTCGAGTTTTTTTCGGAAAAATTAGATGCCATTATGATACCTATAAGTTAGGTACGAAAAAACATTTCAATTATATTACTCAATATCTACTTAATGAATTTCTTTCTGTACCCTACATGGAAAGCTTACCAAATCCAAAATATCAATTTAAATATCTTGGAAAAATTATATCTTTATATTTTGCATGACCTTGCTGATACATCATTTGATTATTGTTTATTAAATGAATATGAAAAAAATTCCATTAGTGTATAGAAATCTCAATAAGATTTCTAATATTCATATGACGTCAACTTTGTCGAAAATAAGGATGAATACAACAATTATTGTGCAATTCAAAATCAGACCGTTGAACTAATAAATCAATCGACTCAAACAACAGATTGTTATAATTTCTAATCTTTTACATGCATAACAATTGTGTACATATACGAGATAAATCCTGAAACATTTCTACAATGTTTTTGAAACACCCTGTATATCGAAGCATTTATAATAAATCCGGCAGTAATAATAGTCCATGGGCCAGCACCTGTTTTTCATAATGATTACTAACAATCTGAATATTTGTAAGTACTTTCATTTTGACGAGACGCCATTTTTTTTCCTCTACGAAAATTCTCGATAGTGAGGGCTAATACAGAATGGAGGCGTCAAAAGTGTTAAATGGGTGAATGTTCAAATTTTATTACTAACAGCTACTTTATGAATTAAATCTTGAAACAACTTCATTACAAATTGAAAACAATAATTGTGCTTCAAAATGATGATTCTAGCAAAGTGTCCTCCACTCGCAACATATATCAACAACTAGGTCTAAAAAAATTATTACTAACCGGCTGATTTTTTCACTGTTGCTTAGAAAATATTTCTCTTATGAACTGGTCACATTGTCCTACAAATTGAGTGGTACGTTTTTCCAGTCCTACCTCAGAAATTGTACCACAGAACCCACAATTAAAAATTATTACTAACAATTGACAATTTCCGAGCGTAGGACTGGAAAAACGTACCACTCAATTTGTAGGACAATGTGACCAGTTCATAAAAGAAATATTTGCTAAGCAACAATGAAAAAATCAGCCGGTTAGTAATAATTTTTTTAGACCTAGTTGTTGATATATGTTGGGAGTGGGGGACACTTTGATAGAATCATCATTTTTGTAGGACAAGTATCGTTTTCAATTTGTAATAAAATGTTTCGAGATTCAATTCATAAAGTAGCTGTTAGTAATAAAATTTGAACATTCACCCATTTAACACTTTTGACCCCTCCATACTGAATTAGCCCTAACTATCGAGAATTTTCGTAGTGGAAAATGTTGGGCATCTCGTCAAAATGAAGCTACTTACAAATATTCAGATTGTTAGTAATCATTATGAAAAACAGGCGCTGGACCATGGACTATAACATAGACGATCTGCAAAATAAAATAAAGTGATTTGACTACTTATTCGTAGAGTTGCATTATTTATAATTAACTAATTTTCGCCAGACATAATAAAACTAGAATCTACGCCTGAAGAACTATGTAGATTGATTGCAGTTCGAAGAATCTGTATACCTTCACATATTTATGACATGGAACTGGATAGTGGATACGTATGACCCATAGCTATGAAAATTACATCATACAATCTATGGCTGATGAAATTCTTCACGGGTTTCGAATAATACTGCAAGAAAAATTCATTATCTCTAATTTAATGTCAAGGTCATGTCAAAAGGGGGTGATTTATCAATTGTTTATTTACTTTTGTTGTCTAGAATAAAAGAGGCGTAAAAAATGCTTCTTCGAATAGGAAATTTCCAGAAACTATAGCAATTACTCAGAGAGTTTCCTTTTCAAACATTTACGTAGAACCAGAAAAAAACAATATTTCTGAGCGTGTTTTTCATTATTTTTTCCAAATATCTGTAATTTTCGAATGTTGAGCCAAAAATGGTCTCAAACGATAAGATTCGACTTTCTGATGTCAAATAAATTCTTTTCGTGGGACCGTCCGTCTGTAAACACGATAACTCTCGAAATTATTATAATATGAAAAACTCGAAATTTTCAGGGAGGGTTCTGTTCCTAAACAAAACTGATCAAAATGAAATTTCGCGTCCACATGCTATAAGGTACTCATAAGAAGCCCCATACGAAATTTTGTGTTAACAGAACCATAAAAATTCAATCGTAATATCGAATGGAAAGTCCTTATGTTGCACCAACAATAAAATATCCGATTTAAGTGAAATATATTGGAGGGTGAAGTATCTTATGTTGAGTTCCGGAAGAATTCGGCGGAAAAAAAACCCACCCTTGTACTTTCTTACCAATACCCATTCAAAGAGTGATGTTCTTTGAATATTTCATTATAGAGAGAATAGTTTTCTTCGTTTTTACACGGTATTTTTAACATGGAATTTGGATTCAGAGCCAAATCTACTTTTATTGTATCAATTCAAGCAATTTTATTACAAAATATACAATGACTAGTTCTCACAAAATTTTCCATGTGTAAACTCGACTTTTCTACGCTCGTCATAGAAGGGTCTTGTCGCGTCGCCAAATGATGAAAATTTCAAGAATATATTCAGCAGTCGTGGATAAAGTATAGTATGCTACTCGCGTATAATGGGTATTATTCACTCGGTGATTTGGGCCACTCGCTCACGGCTCCAGGCCTAAACTCACCTCGTGAATAATAGCCATCATTATCCGCTCGTTGCATAATATACTACTTATTACCTCCGAGCAATCGCACATTCTTCTATACACTCTCTGTAACACCAAAAAACTGTCGTGAAGAGAGAACATCCAAAAATTATATCCATAACCTTTGACTTTACATAATTCCTCTTCTAATTAATTGTCTACCAATTGAATTAAATCCCAAGAATTCAGGATTCCCAATCCCAAATTCTTATCAACTGAAAAACAAATTCGCAAGAACGTTCAAGTGACCCAGGCAACAAAAATAATCGGGGAAATTGAAACCACCAAGAACGTAACGTAAATTCTAGAAACAACAATTCCAATTGCAAAACAGAAAAAACAAACCAGAGCACACTATCCACACTTCCTATCTAACTCTATAGAATGTTAACCCCACATCCCACAAAGTTTAATGAGATAAAACGAGAAAGAAAGAAATGTAATTAGATCAATCGGTAATCCCGCACACGTCCATTCAACAATTTAAAAGATATCGCCTATCAATCTGATGCTTTAATCCTTGCTTTCCTCGATAGGAAGAACATTTACCTACTCTCGACTTTCTTGAAGTTAATCGCCTTGCGAAAAGTTTGTGATCTTTTTTTCTTCGTGTGTTAAATTATCCTTTTTTCATTTTGAAAATGCGTGTGGCTATTATTGGTGGTGGTGCTGCTGGCCTGTCTTCGGCTAGGCATGTTAAGGCTCAGGGCCATGATTGCGTTCTTTTTGAGATGGCAGCTCAGGTCGGAGGCACGTGGGTGTATACAGACGATGTTGGAAAGGATAAAATGGGTTTCCTGTCTATTCTGCCATGTACCAAGGATGAGGTAAGCATTATTGATATTTTTTTTTGGATGAAAGTTAAGCAGTGCTGTGTCTGAGTTGGCTTAGAACACAATAACAGTAACACCCAAGTCGTTATAGAGGAGATAATGGTTGCAAAGCAGGTATATGATATAAATATGAGAAGTTCAAGGGGAAAGTGATATAATCGATTTAAGAAATGTCGTCCCAAACAGGTGTTTCAAACGTATTTTTTCTGGTCAGTATGTTGACACTGCTACCTGTGTATACTATTGTTGAGATTTCCCCTTCAGAGATTATTTGAACATGACTGAATCCAGAACACGAATTTGTTTTTCAACGATGAATATTATTCTCTGCTTACCTACCTACCTATACATACCTATTCTGATTATGGTAACAATTTTGGCCGGTCGTGAACAATCTAGCTTCGAGGGCTGAAAATCTTGAGTTCATTAATAGATCAAATCGGTCGAATAATTTCTGAGTTATGTTCTTTCGAATATTTCTAAAATTTTAAATCGGTGGATGAGAAGTGAATTGATAATGTACAAATTTTTTTCAATATTTCGAGGGGGTAGTACCAATAGAATTTTCAAAAAAATGAACACAAAAAATAGGTTCAATAGTTCTTCGATTCATTTTGCTGAAATTTCATTTTGCATTGTTCCCGAAGCTCTAAATCGAATCGATGTAATATTCTATAATGACTTATCAACTACATGTATGTGGTTCAAATCATTATTCGTCTATATGTTGCTTTTGACTTGATGCTACGTATCTAAAACGAATCAATAGATAATTTCGGATATCCAGAAAAAAATCATTTGTTTCCTAGTTAGGTTTTCGATAAAGTTGGAATTGCCGAATTCAAACGGTCAGGATTGACGATTGAGTGTGACGACCGTGTAAGCATTGATTTCTATGGGTAAATGTTGGATCACAACGATGCCAACTGGCCACTCTCTTGTGAATCGTCATGCCCACTAATTATGCTTGCCCGTACGTCATCATGGTACGACTTTTTTGAACTTCCGGATAATAGAATGCGCATTTGCAATATTTAGGTCAAAATAAATGAATGAAATTTTAAATGAATAAATTGGATAGGTATACATTTAACCAGAGGCGCAGCCAGGATTTTGTTATGGGGGGGCTGAACTGAATAATTCTTAATAATACAACAAATACGAAAGTTGCAAAAAAATTTACTCAGAAAAAATTTAAAGTGTTGTTAGAATCTTTGGGGGAGGGGGAGCTGCAGCCTCAAACCCCCCTAGCTGCGCCAGTGTATTTAACATTACTTTTAATGCTGCCACATGAAAAAAAAACCTATATTTTAAAATGCTAGGAAATACCCATTGTCTGGCGAACATTGCTAGACTCTGTGACCGTGTTATCTTAATGGGAATATTTCCGTAATTCCATCAGAAGTCATAATAATTTCAATCAATAATAATTTTGCATCTGCTCTATATTTAATTATTCGAAGGTCAGATCTGTGGTCAATTTGTTATGCTTCTAAAGGGCGTAATTAAAAATGTGCGAAATTGATTAAAGAATAAAGTACTGGGACACTTTTCTCTCAGCTATGTTGAAATTCGCACAGTATACAAACAATAGAAATTTAACCAATAGAAATTTACAAAAATATGTTTATCACTCTAATAGATAAACGAGGGAATTAGTCAATGTTACAATTGTTTTTCTTGCAGTAGAAATATTCGAAAAAAAAAAGATTGTTTTGAACCCTTTAATTTTTATTATCTATCGTTTTATCGAATTTCGATTTCCTACATTGTTATTTTCAATTATTCTTGAAAATCGATATGAAAAAATATCGATAAAAACTTTTTATTTATTAAACAGGGTGTCAGTAAATAAATGCGACAAATTTCAGGATGCTCGTGGTTTCGAGATGAAGGCTGTTGAAATAAAAAAAAAATTTTTTGCGAATATCTCTGGAAAAATCAACTTTTATGTTAATGGGCATATTCAAATTCTGAAACATTTTCTTCAATTCTTCACTATGATAGTAGAAAAATTGACCATATAAAAGTTTATTTTTCAAGAACGATCAAATATAAATTGAATTAGAAGAACAAGTGTAATTTTTATAATTTTCTTAATTTCCATTCGTTCAAGAACGAAATCCAACAAAATGAAAATTAATTTGATAATTTCTCTTTCAGAACGAACCTTCCGAAAGAAGTAATGGGTTTTCCAGATTTTCCTATACCAGAGCAAAATAAATCATACCTCACTCAGGCTGAAATTCTTGAATTTCTGACCCAATACGTAGAGCACTTTGAACTTGGACCCATAATAAAGGTGAGACATGGTCATACCAAACCAAAATTTGCAATTTTAATACATAAATTCATCATCTATTCAAAACACAATACTTTAAAAGCCATAACCCATTCAAATATTACCTGAAAACGACATGAACCCCATAGAAAAAAACTAACAAAAATAAAATTTCCTCAGACAAACCACATGGTGACAGATATCAGACCTCTCAAAGACAATGGATGGCAGATAACAGCTATTTACAAACCACAAAACACCACGATCGTGGAAAAATTCGATTCTGTGATGATTTGCAACGGCCATTACAACGAACCAACAATTCCAAAATTCGAAGGACAGGAGATGTTCAAAGGACAAATCTTCCACAGTCACAAATACCGAAGTCCCAAGGCTTTTGCTGGTTTGAGAGTGCTTGTCGTTGGTGCTGGCCCATCTGGGTTGGACATGGCTCTCCACATATCCAAGGTTGCAGAAAAGGTAAATGGGTTTAACTTACCTAATATCATGAACAGCAGTCCTCACGTTAGTTATTGAAGTTGAATGGTATTCAATTTCATGTGAAATCTCTTTTTATTTAGTTGAAGGCTATGCACTGATAATAAAAACCAAGAAACCCAAAAATTTATCACCAACTGGAGAATGTTAATAAAAAGAATATGAAGAGGTTTAACGCGTAACATCACCATGAATATCAAAATAATGAAAGCTGAGAATAATGTTAATAGATTGAAATCAACCAATATTAAAATACTTCAGAGCTAATCCCGTCCTCGTTCAAGACAAAATGCAAGGAAGTGGTATCAAACAGAGCACCTATGGATGGCCATTTCGTCCTTATTAGGACACCTCAGCTCAGGATAGCTCTGAATGCTACAAGGTATTTCTTGGAACTTACAGCGAAATGGCATCTTCTTTATAGTCTAAGATCCCGATATAGAACGACCTTCACCGAGATGCTTATTTGATCAAACGTATTTTATATTTAATTTAATATGTCAATAAATATAATCCATATGGGTTGCCTAGCAAATTTCAGTCCAGAGTATGTTTAATTAATAATTAAAAAAATAATTTTTTTAAACATTTCACCGGTATGATTATTAGATAAATTCTATTCCAATCGAAAGTATGAAGCCCATAGAATATGCAAACGTTAGGTTGCCTGTTCTTTTCCGGTCACAACTATCGGGTTGCCAGGTATAAACAGGTAAATCTGTACGAGCATTTTGCAACGGTCTGTTTATTGAATGAAATTTTAATGAAATTAAAGATTATTTTATTCTGAACACGGTGGTATAGGGTTGCCTGCGAAAAATCAGTCCAGAATTGCGGTTGTCGAATTTTAAAAAGTAAAATATTGCTCCGAGTGAATGTGTGCGACTGAGAGGTCCTAACCGACCATCCCATGCGGTAGAAGAGGACACAGCATAGCAGCTGTTTAGAGTATATTCAGCACTATAATTAAGAAATTCTTCGTTATATTTTTTATTCAAAACGGTCACTTTTTTGTAGCACGTGGTATGATAACCTACAAATTGAAGAGACGCACTGGGTAGCTCAACAAAATTGTATTTAAAGTGTTTTATTCAATCGACTAGGTTATTGAAGACAGCGACTAATGGTCAAGATATTTTAATGCGTGAGCGGACCGAACGCGTTAATAGTTCGAGACCATTAGTCGCTCGATTAATAACCGAGTTGATCACAAGATTTTTCCGACGATTTCGAAATGAATTGTGTTTAAATTTTCTATATTTCAATGTTCCAGTAGAGTTTTGACATTTCTAGTAGTGCTTCTGAATACATGGGGATTGCACATTGAAATGGCTGAAAAATTGAGCATTGAAATGGGTCATTATACATTACACATTAGAATGACCTTTTTTGCCATTTTTTTCAACAATAAATAGTAGCACGTTTTTTCAATTGTATTTATAGCGACACTTTACTCCAAAATGATGCATAGTATATACGAGTCTATCGCTATCCTTTTCTTTTCCAAGCCCAAATAGCATGCGCACTCTCTTTCTTTAAACAGGCGGACTTTAAACAGCTGCTCTGCTATGCTGTGTCCTCTTCTATCGCATGGGATGGTCGGCTGGGACCTCTCAGTCGCACACATTCACTCGGAGCAATAATTTACTTTTTAAAATTCGACAACCGCAATTCTGGACTGATTTTTCGCAGGCAACCCTATACCACCGTGTTCAGAATAAAATAATCTTTAATTTCATTAAAATTTCATTCAATAAACAGACCGTTGCAAAATGCTAGTACAGATTCACCTGTTTATACCTGGCAACCCGGTAGTTGTGACCGGAAAAGAACAGGCAACCTAACGTTTGCATATTCTATGGGGTTCATACTTTCGATTGGTATAGAATTTATCTAATAATCATACCGGTGAAATGTTTAAAAAAATTATTTTTTTTAATTATTAATTAAACATACTCTGGACTGAAATTTGCTAGGCAACCCAAATGGATTATATTTATTTACATATTAAATTAAATATAAATTACGTTTGATCAAATAAGCATCTCGGTGAAGATCGTCTTATTCGGGATCTTATACTATTAAGGTATAAATATACCGAAGACGCCATCTCTAGTTCCATACGAAAACCTTCTTCCATAGCATGAACCTTGAACGAAAGTAGCGAGATGTAAGTTCCAAGAAATACCTTGTATCATTCAGAGCTATCCTGTGCTGATGAGTCCTGATAAGGACGAAATGGCCATCCATAGGTGCTCTGTTTAATACCACTTCCTTGCATTATGTCTTGAACGAGGACGAGATTAGCTCCGAAGTATGAGTTTAATATTGGTTGATTTCAATCGATTAATATTATTCTCTGCTTTCACTATTTTAATGTTAATAAACTTCATTGGTTAAGACCACAATACTGAAAGAGTAGAAGCAGTATTTCGATGTCATTTGCTCGATCCCTAGCCTGGGTCATCAAAGACAGTTAAATTGGCAGAAATTAAGCTCAATATCAGTAAAGCATGCTGTTATGAGTACCTTGAATTAACAAGACAGTAAATTTTGGATGAGGCCACCAAGCAACTTATCAGTTTCATAGCGTTTTCCATTGGGAGAACTTGTGCGCACCAGTGGGACTTGAGTGTAATTTTTTTTGTTCCATTGGAACAAAAAACAATGAAATGTCCATTCATATGAGAGCCAGTATGTAGTGTCGGTACAATTTTAGAGCAAAACTGGTGCATCCAATGGAAAATGCAGTTACAGAAACTACAAATTTTTATTGTGCCAAGTTTCACGTCAAGCTATCTCAATCACTGGAGCTATATCGTTCTGCCCAAATATCTGTCATTTTCGAATTTTCAGCCGAAAATAGTCTCGAACGATTAGGTTCGACTCACTGATGACGAATCCGTGGTCAAATTCAATTCTGTCCGAGCGGCCGTCCAACCGTAAACACGATAAATCTAGAAAAGATTGCCCTGGAGATTAGAAATTTTCAGGATAGGTTCGGTTCCGAAATGCCGCGATTAAGTTCGTTTACCAGAAACATCGTACAGGGTGTTCCATAAAATATGGCCATTAAAAATTTTTGTTCCTCGATATCTCAGACAAAACGAAACCAATCGAAATGAAATTTTGCGGCCACATGCAAGATATTCATAAAAATTCTCATGCCAAATTTTGTGGCCATAGTGTTAACAGACCCATAGAAAATCCAATTGGAATTTTGAAAGAATAATTTTTTACGTGATCTTATGATGGCACCCATGGCCAAATTTTAAAAAGTGCTTTAATCCAAATTTTTAAAAATTTATATTGAAACTATATACAGGGTGGCCATTTGAAAACGAAACAGACGAGATTACAGACGAAATAAATTTTTTCGATAGAAATGCTCGGACAGGTCGATTTCTGTTTCGAGGGGGACAACTTAAGATGTAGGTTACGGACGCATAGCGCTTCAACCCTTGCTACTACAACCCTCACCCCCAATTTTTGAATAGGGAAGATGGGGTGAGTGATACCATATTTGAAAGGTATTTTTATACTGATTTCAGCACAGTAATTGTTTTTTCATTTTATGCATTAGTTTTAGAAATATTCTTAACTAAGTATTTGAAAATGAAGTGGTGTTTTCATGGCACTTGTAGTGTTTTTTTTTGTGAAAAATCGACATTTTGAGCTTCAAAACAACCATGTTTATCTAAATGTCGTTGATTGAAGAATTCTGCGGTTCTATTCGCACATTGATTGTTTGCAAAAAAAGTGAAATTATTTCCACCCGCTCTGCAATTGAATAAACCATGTCGAACAATGAATTAGAACACATACAAGTCTCGATTCAAAACTAAGAATAATTCACATGTCAAAGAACCAGTAAGCCAACTGAATGATCTTTTCGTAATAAATAAAAAATTATCGATTCTCATTTTTTGAAAAGATATGAATTCAATAATTAACAAAATGAAAACAATTTGAAGCCAACTGAGAAAACACTTCATACATAATTAAGTCGGAAATCGTTTCACGAATTGGGACTGGAATATTTCTGTGGCATCATTAATGATTTGATTTTCTTACCTGGTAATCTGATAAGAGATATGTACGTATTTGGACTTTTTGGAGATTTCTATCGATCAAGTGTTACCGCATGTTATTGGAAATACTGCAAATTATATCGAAGATAATTTAGATTGAGTTTCAGCAAGATTGAGCTCCTTCGCAATACGCCTTGTTTGTTCGACATCTTGATTAAAGATTTCTATGTCAGTGGATTGGAGGAAGGAAGTCACAGTCATGGTTGTTTTGAAGCTCAAAATGTCGATTTTTCACAAAAAAACACTACAAGTGCCATGAAACACCACTTCATTTTCAAATACTTAGTTAAGAATATTTCTAAAACTAATGCATAAAATGAAAAAACAATTACTGTGCTGAAATCAGTATAAAAATACCTTTCAAATGAGGTATCACTCACTCCACCTTCCCTATTCAAAAATTGGGGGTGAGGGTTGTAGTAGCAAGGGTTGAAGCGCTATGCGTCCGTAACCTACATCTTAAGTTGTCCCCCTCGAAACAGAAATCGACCTGTCCGAGCATTTCTGTCGAAAAAATTTATTTCGTCTGTAATCTCGTCTGTTTCGTTTTCAAATGGCCACCCTGTATAAGAATGCATACTACATACGAGTAGCAGTAAATCTGTACATTCGATGACATAGAGAAATATTCTTTTAATGAAATATGTAAATAATTCGTTAAGGGTGCCAACATGGGCACACTTCCCCTACATAACAAGATATCCAATTCGAGTGAAATTTATTTTGTGATCGAAGATTGATAAACTGAATTTTCATGCAAAATTTCAAGAGAATCGCATCATCAGAACCATAGAATTAATTTTTTTTAAATCAAGTTTTTACATATTTCAGTTTTTGAATGATTTCCAGAATATTATTCCGATCGTGCTGAGATTTTGCATTCATATACTTAGCATGAATCTCAAGTCCTATAAAATTTTGAGGTAATATCATTATTGTTCCACCAATGACCGAGCGCTCAAAAGCACAGGGCCTTTTCTAATCTTTTATTCTATTTCAGGTTGTACTTAGTCACCATGTGAAAGAAGCTAAAAGTATAGCCTTCTTAGAGCAAAAACCAGACATCCGTCGTATTCTTGGTGAAAACCATGGTAGAATTTGTAGACGGCACCAGCTGTTGTTTCGACTGTATACTTCTTTGTACGGGCTTCAAATACAGTTTTCCATTCCTCCATGAATCCTGCGGTATAACAGTAGTAGATAACCACATTCAACCACTCTACAAACACATGATTCATATTGAAAAACCCACGATGTGCTTTATAGGAATTCCCTTCAACGTTTGTGCCTTCCAAATGTTCGATCTACAGGTGAGTTAATGTTCAATATGGTTTATTTTTAGATCTCGGTGGCCAATTGTTATCACCTCTACGAGAGAAAACACGGTCCGGAATCTTTTCCGGCAAAATAACAATGGTTTCGTTGCTTGTGTGGCACGTAGCGCCGTCTCTTGTTGAAAGTAAACGTTTTCCAGATCAATACTATCCAATTTCGGCCATAAGAAATCATTAATCATCTCTCGATAGCGCAATCCATTCACCTATAACTGTTGCTCCAGCCTCATTTTCGAAAAAGTAATATTCACGGCTGATCTTGAGCGACGTGCACGGGTTTTATTCTTCACATCACTAAGTTGTCCCAACAGCTCGAATTTTTCCATAAATTTCTTTATTGCGGTCCGACAAGGTGCTTCACGGCGACTCAAAATAGTTCGAGTTTTACGAACCGTCTCTGCCAAATTTTCACCATTTTTATAGCGAATTTTAATAATTTCAATGCGTTCTTGAAGCGTGTATTGTTCTATTTTTATTAATGGCGTATTTTCTACTTGTCAAATGTCAAAAAATGACAGCTTCAAACGTGACATCTACCGAAATAGCGGGCTATTCAAAATAATACCTCTTATTGGAAAGTCCTGTACATATAGACCGCCATTATTTCCGTCTATGAAATAGAGGTTTCACTACTTTCACTTGGCTTACAAACGTCAACCAAACTAATAACGCTATTTTTCAGGCAAGATTCTATTGCAAATATCTGAATGGGTCGATGATGCTACCCTCAAAGGAAATGATGCGACAAGATACTGAAGAAGACATGAAAATCCGATGGGAAAAAGGGTATTCTAGACGCCAGGCACATATGATGGGCCCCGACCAACAAAAATACTACGACGACTTGGCAAAAATGGCCGAAACTGACCCAATTGCACCTGTTATGATAAAACTAAGAGACCACAGCGTCAAGAGGCTTTATGAAGATTTAAATAACTTCAGGGAAAATCGATATAAGATTGTAGATGATGATACTTATGTGAAAGTACAATAGTACGAGATCTTTACACATTTTTATTATAAGAAAACGTATTTGTATTTTATCTTGACCAGTTATTTTTATACTTAAGAGTTTATAACGAAATATTTATGTATTTAATTAAATTATTTTTAATACTTCGTATATTATTTTCGAACCATTCTTCTACGAATCTGACTAGTCAGGAAGATTGGAAATTTTCTCTAAGCCATGCGCCCTCTGGTGATAGAAATCTGAACCTTTATGATCAAAGATGTTCAAAGGAAGAATAAGATACTTTTCTCTCTGTGCCAATGCTCTTCCTCTGTGCTAAGAATTTCTAACCTTAAAAATTAAAAACATAACCTTAGTTATAAAACAGTTTACAGATAGTTTACGAAGGTGAATTTGAGCCAAAAACATGGAGATAGTTTATGAAAAAGGAAGTTTATCAGAGTTAATAACTGGTAAAAAGGTCGAAAATAAGGAAAAGGTGGTCATTCGTTATACTAAAGTTGATAATAAAGCAAATCTGCATGTTGACAACTCGAAAAATGCGGAAGTGTATCCAGATCAACCTTCCCCGGCAAAAAAGCCCAAGAAAAAAAGTTAAGAACAAAACATCAACAGAAAATGTACCAGAAGACAAGGTAAGAAAAAGTAGGTACAAATAATGTAGAATCTCAGGATGATAACAGAAAGGAAAATGGTTCAAAGACAGTTAATGCTCTTCCTGAGAAGATTAAGAAGAATAAAAAGGCTAAAAAACATGATATTAAAAGGAACCAACAGATTTAGTGGACAACAATGATCTGTCTAATGAGAGCAAGAAAGAAAGTGTTTCACCTGAAGATGTTAGTTCCGAGAACCAGAAGAAAGGGAAAAAGAAGAAAACTAAAAAGCAAGTTTCTCCTGAAATGCACATTGAAACAGAGATTGAGAATAACGATAATTCTCTGGATGAAAATGTTTCCAGTGAAGACACAACAATCATTGACAAGAAAAAGAAAGATCGAAGAGAGAGAAGGATAAAGCAAAAAAATTCAAAGCTCTACAAGAGAAAAAGGAAGAACTCATTAATAACCCAGAAGAACTAGCTAGAACCGTTTTTGTAGGAAATGTACCCTTAACAGCAAAGAAAATCCAATTTAAAAAGTTATTCTCGAAATATGGTAAAGTAGAATCAGTAAGATTTAGATGTCCACCAATTAAAAACATAAATACTTCAAAGAAAGTATCTGTCATCAAAGGTGAATATCATCCAGAAAGAAGCAGTTGGGTATCGTACGTTAAGTGAGTATAAGACACTTATGTAGTGAATAAATTTGAAATAATATAGGTAGAATAGAAAAGGTTACAGAATAATTTTGTACAGATTTGAAACGGAAGAAGACGCCAGCAAGGCATTAGAGGCAAATGGTCATATTTTTAAGGATCATCACCTCAGAGTATCTCTTTGCAAAAAAGAAGAAAAACACGATGAAAGCCGAGCCATATTTATTGGTAATTTAGCACTGAGTAAGTACATAAATGGATTTTTCAGTGACTCTTTGATAAATTTGACAACTTTTAACAACAGATTTATTGTAATTTTTCAATCATCACTATCTTTTGAATAGATGCTGAAGACGATCAGTTATGGCAAGCTTTCCAACCTTGTGGAAAAATCGAATCAGTCAGAATTGTTCGAGATAAGAGTTCAGGAATAGGAAAAGGTTTTGCGTATGTAAACTTCGCAAGCTCCGACTCTGTACAACTAGCTTTACAGTTGGAAGATATCAAAATAAACAAGAAAATCATCAGAATTCAACCCTGCAATATGAAAGCAGCCAAGAAAAATAAAACGAATAGTTTTGCAAAGGTTTGTGGATGTAATTGAATCAAAGCACTTGTTTTATATCACACGTTGAATTTCCAGGTTATAAAACCAAAGAAAGATAGGAAATCTAGACATCAAAATGGTAACAATACTAATAACAAACGTAAAAGAGAAGATGAAGCAAATACAGAGGTATGTTTTTATATTATACACAACATTATGTCTACAGTATTTCATGTATTATAGGGACAGGAATCCAACAAATTCAAAAAGAGAAAAGTTGAAAAATACTCACAAAATGTGAAAGTTAATACAAATAACTCAGATAACACATTTGCAGGAACAAAAATTGAAATTAAAAAGAAGGTAATTTAATCCTCATGTTTAATTTATTAAATTATTAATCTGTTTAATGATTGCAGAAAAGAAAGATAGAGGACTTATAAGGAAACAGAAGAGCTGGCTGAAAAATTATTGGTAAAATCAAATGATTTTGAAATTATGCATAAACATTATGCAAGGTGTATTATCAACATATTGTATATAATGACCTCTTTTAATTTAGGACATAGTTGTTATACATTTGACAATTTGTAATGAATAAATAAATTTCATTTTATCTAATAACCAGTTGGAAATTCCAGTGAAAATAAGAATTTTCTGTTCAACAAAAAAAAAAACGATAAAAAAATGCATTCTGAAAAATTATGTTTTCATCACTTGATGAAATGAAACTTCATTGGTAAATATATATTTCAAAGAAATATCAACATTTTATAAACTTTATCAGGAAATTATTTTGTTAAGTTTCTCATTCACACTTGGGGGAAAGGTATGCAAATTCAACTTTGCACAAGGAATACAGTATGTTCCGTTGAAATAAAAACTGCAATTTGAATCCTTACAAACTTTCTTTGAACAGTGGATGCAACATGCTCCAAGAATAATTATTTCCCCTTGTTTTGGTGGTAAAAATGGATCTTCTATTACATATGCTTCTTCCTTTAATTATATTTCTTGAAAATGGTGGTTCAAAACCATAATAATCGTACTTTTCTCGAAATGTGCAATTTTCACATTGAAAATATTGTATTATCTCACCTTTTTCGTCTTTTTCTATTTCGTTTGCATCTTCAGATTTAACAGCTTCTGATGTTTCCATTTAAAATAACTGAAAAACATGTTGTTGTTGAAATCTCTATTTATTCCATAATATATTTTGAAAAAGTATTCCAATCTTATATAAAACGTGAGCCTCTTTCATCAGATGACTAGATTAATTTAATTCAAGGAACAGTACTACCAAAAATATTCATTTTTTCAGACCAATTTTTTCTTTAGGAGCTTCAACAGGCCACCAAAAAGGTTTACCAACAACTGCTTCAGATCCAGCAATATTTATGCTCATATTAGGTTGAATCAGTTCTAATCGCAGTAGAGCTAAGCCAAACATTGTCTTCAAAGGCCCTAAACTTTCCTAATTTTACTTTATCCTTCAAAATCAGTTCTTCCGAAGGTAGTTCACTTAGAGAAGTGTTGAAATATAAGGGCATTAATCTTTTTCGAGTAACACCTGTGTGATAGGTTCTAGCTGTCAACTCTTGTCCGATATAGCATCCTTTATGAAAACTAACTCCGTGTAAATAATCACAGTTACTTTCTAAAGGGAAGCAGTTTCCAGAAGGAAGATCGGTGGCACCTTCTCCTATTCCAAGACTATACCTATATTTTCTATAGGTTAAATTGCTGTTATTGTCAATGTTCAGATTGAATGAATCGGATAATTCAGATTGGAGACCACTTCCTTGTTGAGAAAGAATTCTGAATCCCATTGGGAAACTCTTGGATCCTTATATATTTTGTAAGAATCACTTTTTATCGTTGAAATATCGAAATCAAGGTTTTGTTTCACGTCACACATATTTCCTTTGTTGCTGAATACCTCCGGTAACACTGCTTATCAAACAAACATAAATCTGTAGGTCATTAAGGAATACATCAATTTTTCGTCTCAATCTATACATTTTCAAATGTTTCTCCAAAGAATGAACAAGAGAACTATCACATTCTATATAATAGGTTTGTGGGTCAACTCTATATATATACTGTCGTAAAAACTCGTCCTTTGGAATTCAAAAACATGGCATATGGCTGGAGCAGTTGTTAAAAAGGTGTTGAATATCATTGGTTATTAATCCTTGCAAGTAATTTGTGGCGTCTTCACCAACGACTGTTATTAATGACTTTTTATCGAGCTTTTCAAGAACGCAAGTGGGACCTGTTACACTACTGTAAAGCCGCTTGAAAGCAGGAATGGTAAAAACTTTCCTGAGCTTGTACATTATAATCCTAGAAATTTACGAATTATAAAAAATATTACCATTACCTCAACCGACCTTTCAATTCCTCAAAAATTCATTAATCGTTTTATTGTTTAAAAGAGTTTGAAACGCTCGACTGGAATCATAACATTCCGAAAATTGAGGTTATGGTTTTTTTCTGACAGCAACGTCAAAATTAGTTCATACAAACCGATCTTTCAAATTTGTGAACTACATATTTTAAGAACTAACAGAACATCTTATCTTATTCTTCTCGAAAGATACGCTATGAAACCATTTAACCATTCATACTTTTACAAAAAAAACTTAACGACTGATTCACCTTTCCCAATATCAGTTATTTTAATTTTTAACTAATCAAAGAAAGCAACTTAGCTGAAAATTAAAATTGCCTTTCGTTACCGTCATTCTTCCTTCAATGAAAAAGTAAATATCCAAAGGGTATCATTAAAATAAGATCAACAGAAGATTATAGTTTAATAATGAGTAAATCAAAAAGTTGGTACATGTAAATGGAACAAGTTATCATCTCTTTCTTTCATCCAGTTCAGTAGTTTGGTTATAATAGAAACAACATCTCTCGTTTCAACTAAAGGCTCAAATACTATATACAATTCAAAACCTACAGTGTCCCAAGCAAATATTGCTTCAGTAGCCCTCCTTTCAAATAAAAGTTTCAATGGTCTTGCAGAACAATGCAATCTTTGGTGCAATCTTTTATACAGGCTAGCTAATACTTCAGGATATTTATTATAAGGGGGGCTCACAGACGGTTGATAAAACTGCGCTGTTGATTTTGATTTGTATAAATAATGCCTTACTTCCGTGAATCCAGAACTTATGCATGTTAAATCAGGTTTCAACAAAGACTCATTTATTGCTTCTAGGCAGTTGTTCTTCTTAGTTTATCAACGATGCGTGTTTGCCTCTTTGAGTGTGTGAAAGACATCTCTTTCCACAGTTAGAAGAAGGAGACATGCTTGACAGTCTTCAGCAGGTAGGTAGGAAACATACCATATAAAAAGCCACTAGGATCAAACCTAGGCAAACATATAGGAGCCCAACTTTCAACAGTTTTAAAACTTTCTGTCGACTGAACCAAATTAAATATAAGATGCAAATCAGCTGGGTGTAGGGAGTAGTACTTCTTCATTCTGACCAAAGTTATCAATTTGTTGTTTGCTAAAAGTATAGCAAATACGATATTCTGTAAACAAATTACATTCATTATTTCTGTTTCATACAAAACACTCTTAATTTTATAGGAGTTTGCACTTACTTTTATTTTGCTACAAGAACTGATTATAGCTGAACTGATGTTTCCTCTTACATTTGAACTAAGGCTTAAACACTGTATTGCTCCGAGTAAAAACGCAGGCTCAGTTTCTGAGAAATCCATTAGGTGACTGATTAATCTCTCAACTCCACTAAGAAGTCTTCTTAAATCGTAATTTTGCCTTTGCTCATATATTTTGATTAATTTTGTAGTTGTCAATGTACTTGCTATTTGATTATAAATATAACTGAAACAGTTCCAACATATAATATTTCGAAGTAGCAAAACAATATAAAACATCTTACTTTATTGTGATTGTATTTGTGTTAAACTCTCTTGTTTTCTCGATACTGCAACTAAAATCAAGGGTTTTTTGACAGAGAGAAAACAAAATTTACCCCTGCTGCTGAAATGCTTATTAGATTATCATCATTCGATTGGACAAAACTGACTAAAGTCTGCATTACGCCAAACAACCAAGCCAATTTATCTTCGTTTCCATATCTAAACAAAGAATTGATCGTTTTTAAATAATGCACTGTATGATTTGAATTTCAGTCTATACCTACCTAGAATATATAGGTTTTCCAGCCATACTCAGCACAAAGATATGTTTAGGCATTAAAGCCCACTGCTGGTCTTGAACATTTCAGCATCATCATTATCTACTTTAACAGGACTAGAATTTTCATCATAACTGCTGATATTTCCTATATTTTCATTGCTAGAATCTTCGACCTCCTGAGGTTTATTATCATTTTTAATTTCCTCTAAACTAGAGCTCATCTGATCACATATTTCGTTTTGGGAATCATCGGTAGCCAAGAGAAGACTTTCCCCAGCTGCGCCGGGCTCCACTTGTAAATATGACATCATGCAATATTAATTAATTAGGTATGTTTCTACATTTTCTCTTAAGGTTTAATCCAACCCTGATTATGTTTTCTATTGTACAAAAGTTGATGACTTTTTTTCGACTGATATGCATAAATATTTTAAGTGTTAAATTGATACTTCTGGGGGAATTGAATCAAATCCATTCATAAAATGATCGGCCCACATTCTTCAAATTCGATACACTTTGAACTTACAGGTGCCGAAGAAAATACACAAAACTTTAGGAAAATTGACATTTTGACAGATTAAATTAGGTTATGATCATTTGAACTACTCAATGTTGGCTCTACACTTTACGATCCTCACACAAAAATATGTTCTGAAAATATTTATCAAAATCAAAGATTCTCACCTAGAAAAAATATATTTGATACATATTTTACATTATGCTCTATAAATTTTATGATATTAATCAGAATCTGATTCATCCACAACCTCGTGTTGATGCTCTCATCTTTCTTTTTCAACCTTCCATTAAATTTCTCGCAGGATTGAATATTCCACTTGTTTGAGCATTGCAAGCAAAAATCTTGTGGTTTTTTTTAAATCTTGCCAAAGCACATTTCTCACAAAAATAATGTTTGCATCTGGAAATTAATTTATCCATTAAATGCAAAAAGCACTTAGCATTTGTATTATGAAAATGTTTGGAGAAAATTTTAAACTTACTTCTCACAACAGGATCTTCGAAACTTTTTCTGCATAACAAACATTTGAAGGGCAAATCTTCCTCATCAGAATTGATCTCGTACTTCTTATCGTCATTATCTTCATGGCCATAATTGCCTTCAGACCATTCTCTTTCCAACTGCCACCCATGTTTATAATCACTTCTATCGTGTAGAAACTTACAACTATCTCCAAAACCACAAAAACCTGTTTCTTTATAATCTTTGCAGATGTCAGGTTGATAATCCCATCTAACAGTGCTCTTAAATTTGCAGGAGCTCTTATTGGTCCTTTCTTACCATACCTTTGAGAAATAAAAATTCAATAAGATTGTAAACTTAAAAAAAAAAATACTTACCTGAACTTGCATGCCAGCTGCTGTATCTTTAGGTTTGAAATACTGAGCATAATTATTGATACCACGATATACTTTATCATCTTCTTTCCCTTCTAATTCCTTATTGATTTCAAGCCTTCTCTCAAAAATTGCTTGTGCATCTCTATCCTTTTCCGTTTCAATTCCTGCAAAGAGATATACAGTACATCATAATTTCTAAACAGACAGGTAAAAGTAGAAAAAACTCCTGATTTTCTTTCTTTTAGAATTAAATAAGGATATTTTCAAGTGAAAATTAATATATCTTACCAATGTAGCTGTTGCTAATTGATCGGCAGAACCAGCGGCCTGTGCTGATTTGTTTGACTTAAATGAATGTAGAACTTGTTCTTCATCGTCAGAATCTGAAGCGTCTCTTCAATCTGTAGTTTCTGCTTTTTTTGTATACCACTTGTGCTCTGCATATTTGGGTTTATTTTTAGAACCTTTGAAATTGGGACGCACTATGTTAGTTTCTGATTCTTCTTCTGAAAATAAAATACAAATCAGTTAAAATTGAGTGTCCAATGAATTTATGATTGTAAATCTTACCTTTCGCGCTGGATTCTTTCCTTCTTCGATTATTTTGTCGAATTTTTTTTTTTTTCATTATGAATTTACATGTTAATTGCTCTCCAGATTATCATTTGGTTCAGCATTTTAGATATCTCTTCATTCTCCATTTTATGACGAAAAAATTAAATAAGTAAATATTTTCAACTTGTATCATTTGAAATGAAATGTAACACCTAAACACACCTAACCTAACAAACGTCAAAGCAGAAGTTGCATTTGAACTACTATAGGAAGAAAACTATCTGTCATTTTTCAGAAAATTCATGACCTGAATATTCTATGCCTCAGATAAACATGGTGAATGCTTTTCCAAATATGACAATGAAAACAAATAGAATTTGAATGTCTATTTATATTGATAGTTTCTGAGTTTTCCAGCAGAACTAAGCAATCAAATTTTCAGTTTTGACAACAATATTCCTTCAAACATGGCTGAGAAGTAAGTACGCTTCTTATTATCCTGTCCATACTGCATAATTACACATACAAAACCTTCTGTTCACGTATCAATCTGCTTTTAGCAACGACAATGGTTGGGATCTTGGTTCTCTGCGGCTAAAGAAAAATTGAAGGTATTATGTGATTCATCAATCATCTGACAGCTAAAATTTGAATATATCACCCCATTTCTTTTTTACAGAACTCTGATGTACTAGAGAGCGTTTACAAAGATTTGGGAGAGTTTGGTGGTGCTGTCACAAAAGGGGCCAGCAATGTTTTATCAACCACTGGAAATGTTCTAGAAAAAACTCTGAGTGTAAGTATCTGACATGTGTAATTGAAGTTGTTCTAAATTGTTTTTTTTTTATAGTTGGATAGCCCGGATTCTACTGCCAATTCTGTGAAACGAAGTTTCAGTACATTCTTAGGTGAGTAAACATCCTTCTTTAATGTTAAGAATGAATTTGATTAAAGTACGAAATAATAAACATGAGATCTACTGCTTTAAATTGAAAAAAGTTTTATTTTGTCCTTGAAAAGAGTGATTAATTTCAGATCAGATGAATACAGTTCTGAATCCAAGTCCTGATGATTCTGATACCGAAGCAATGATGATTGTAGAGGGCTCAGAAACAGTTAAACTGACAAAACTTCAGGTAAGCTATGTAATATACAACTTTTGAAATCGGTGCATTAATCTCAGAGACAGTAGAAAACAATCTAATATATTTTCAGCAAATTATATATGATCTACAATCAAATGAGAAAACTTTACAACTGATCCTGATTCTAACTTAGCTGAACAGTATGAATGCTGGCTTCAAATAAGTGAGGAACAGTTATACGATGAGAAATTAGAGAAGTATCTGAAGAGATCAGATTTATTGAGGAAACAGTATGAAAAACTTGTGCCTGATTTGGTAGATAAAGATAACTTCTGGAAAAGGTTTGTCTAATATCTAACATTTTCTCAATAACTCACAAACTTCTTCAAGGTATCTATTCAAAAAGGCACTTATAGAGGAATTAATTAGCTAAAGAAGAAATTCAAGAGAAAAAGGAAATTAAGAAAACAAAATAGTGGAAGAATCTGTTGAGTGGGAAAAAGGTATGCTTTAGCGAAATTCATATTTTCTCTTTGTGTAAAACAGCTTTGACATTCTCTTACTGAAAAAGTATGAATTCATTATTTACAGTACAATTTTTCACACAAACAACCATGTTAAAAAAGCTAAAAACTGTAAATGTGTGTTTTACATAATATGTTAATGAACTATTTCTTCAGAAGAATTTGCAGGTGAGATCGAATTAAGTGAAGAAGAGCAGATTAAATTGCTGGAAGAATACGAAAAAGAAACTAGATCAAGGAAGAACAGTCCCAGCAAAAAAAAATCTGTGACCGACATCAAGACTGATTCTAGTTCTCCGACAAATTCTCCAGTGAAAGAAGTTTCTGATAAAATAGCAATATCGAATGACACAAAGGTTGCTTCTGCTGTGAGCCTCGATACTGCTAGCAGTACCAGCAGTATTGACGACGATTGGGAAAAAATAACTGAAATAGAAAAGTAACTATTCTCGAAATAACAATAGGGTTTTTATATAACGTGTATATTGATAAATTTTAGATTTTATAAAATGTTAAATATTATGTAATCGTCATTTAATATCCTCTTATTTGTTGAATATCTAGTTGTTATATTCAAATTATCGTGAAGTGATTATGTACAGAATAAAGTGAAGTTGGGTTTGTTTTAAATTTTCGCTACAAGGGAATGAGGTCTAGTCAGTTCGAAAGTGTTGAAAGCACTGAAGAGTATGTTGTTCTTCATTTTATTCTATCTGTAACTTTTATTAGTCTCTAGATTTGTATGATGTGCTTTATCAAGGATATTAAAGATTTAAAAAGCACTCAATTTTTGTGTCATTATCTCAATCCCATCATTTTACCAGTGGCGGCTGCTCAGAGAAGGCCGGGCCTCCCTAATTTCACTGCATTTTATTCAGTTTTTAAAATTCGAGTTCAAAGAAAATAATCACATTTCTATATAAAGTCCGTTCACGAAAGGTTGAGCCGGCGGTTGGCCATGGAAATTTGGCATATTTCACTGTGTTATATTAAAATTTTAGGTATGTTGTGTATTTTCTTGTCAGATTGATAAGCATGTTGTCAATATTGCATACAGTTTTCTGATAACTAACAAGCTCGTCGGACGAGACTGCAACTTCAGATAAATAAACAAACGCTACAATGCGCACAAACTTTCGTATTACTTAGCGGTCTAAAACATTCATACATAAGCCGCAACACACACAATACAGCATAACGGATAGCAGAAAAAACCGCTTAGCAAAGGAGGCTCGCTTACACGAGTCGATATCGTTAGAATGTAACATTTCAAACTTCTTCAAATGAACGGTGCGGGAACCACTCAAAATTTCGCTGTAGATCACGTGTCGGAGGCCCGGCTCCGCGGCATTATTTTCGCTTCTAGGCGAACGAGGTTAGCCGAAACTGAACGTCCGATCGGCCCGATTCAACCCCGGCAATCGTGGATGGAGATCAGCTGTTGTTTTGAATTCCTCCCATTTTATTAACGAAGTACTAATCGTCTCAGCGTGCGGTTTGTGATATTTGCGGGAAAAGTTTGTAGGTAAGATTTAATATTTCAGCAAGAAAGATGGAACGGAAACAAGAAGAAAGTGAGATATAATGCAAGTAGTAACTTGAAGAAGGTAAGATCCTGTAGATTTTATTTCGAATAATAAATTCATAAGTAAAATGCCTTACGATGATAAATTCTCATAACTCAAGTAATTAAGACACCTCGACTAGTAGTGCCAAAGTTAATCATTAATTCTGCGTAAAATGCCAGTGGCAACGTAAGATCAGTTCGAAATAAATTATTCTGTTGGTTGCGTGGTCTCGGGCTTCCACTGATTGAAATCTCACGAGACGCCACTGCATTTAACCACTTTTCATGCACGGTTGTTTCAATGGAAATAAAAGTGTGTCTGTTTAAAAAGTTGCGTATTGCAATTTAGGGCGTTCTTATGTTGAGTCTTAATTATTATCCAAGTAGGTTTTAAATTGTGCATATTCATTCAAATAATGAATTAGTAGACATTTAAAAGGGTGGTGCATAAGGGATGTAAGGTCAATAATGTGGGAGAATGAAATGATCATCTATTACACGTAGGATAAATTACAATTAATTACAACATATAAAAAGTATATTCAACCAAGCTTTGCATACTTTGTGAGATACCTATTGAGATAAAGCGTTTGAGCCGTACTTTCCAGCTTGCTCAACTCTTTGACAATAGGAACCATTTGTGCCGTATGATTCTGGTAATTTGATCCACCAGCTTTACGTTTTTGACCGTAAACCACTTTTCCGTCAAATTCATCAGCAGGTACAACCATATCAGGTTCTATCTGCGTGATTGTTATGTTTAAATGCTCCTCGATATCTGACAAGAACTGAAAAAAAAATAGAATTATCAAAAAAAATTCACCATGGGGCCCACTCACTAGGAAGGAAGAATGCGCAGTTAAGTCTCTGCACGTTTGCTGTAAAGCAAACGTGTGCATTCATATTTCCCACACACATACACTTTTGCGTGTTGGTTTGAGATGTGCGACAAAGCGTGAGATAAACGTCGAAGAAAGATCTGATGTGAATGGCAGTGGCGTGTGTTATTTAGGAAAAAATGTCCAATGTATAAATAGGGAACCCGACACTGTGTTGCTAAACATATGAAACGTGCAGAGGACTTGTTGCCCATACACGGTCATTCTCCACGTACGGTGAACAATGCACACGCCCAAAAATCAAAACTATCTTGATTCCGACAGAGATAATTGCGCATTCCAAGTTTACGCCATACACACACTGTTTTAACTGTACCCCATACAACGCGCATTCAAGTCTTCGCGCTCCCTCTTAGTGAATGGGCCCTTAATAACAATAGGATTGAACTGACCTGAGGTTCGTTATACCAAATACAACAACCTTGACATCGGTTAATTGGTATCCAACAGTTACGACCTCTAGTTTTGCACCATTCGCCATGATACCAAACCTGTAAAATAACAAAAATATTGTGATGAGTTTTGCCATGCTATTGTTAGAACACAAAAAAATACAGTGGAACTTCTATAACGAACGTCTGTATAACGAATTTCGTATAGTCCTTCACGACGAAGTTTGAGCACATAGTAGGCGTTTGTTATTCATCTGAGGTTGACAGTATTTGCTGTCATAAAGTAAAAATAAAGTCAACGTTGCCGAATGTACCCGGCCTCGTCCGAAGAGCTACTGAGTTATCAGAGAACTATGCAATATACACACACAGTGGAATATGCCAAATTGTCATGGCCAACCACAGCTCAGAGTTTCATGAACAACTATACAAGACATTGCACCTTGAATCCAAGTTCCATGTTGAAAACTCCCTCTAAAACGAAGTAAAGTAAATCAAAGAACATCACTCTTGAATGGGTATTGGTAAGAAGGTATAAGGGTGGGTTTTTTTCCGGACGTACGTGATAAATCCCAACCTTAAACTAAATCACTACAGCGGGCAGAGAGATCCTTCTGAAACAGTTTTAAATACCCCTGGCTGTTTGGTTTCAATCTAACCATTAAGCTAGTGTGAAAAGTTGTGCTTAAGTTTGAATGATGAACTTAAATTTATCAGTGAAGTTGACCGTGACATTGACGACTACAGAAAACGAATTTCTGTATAACGTTTTTTTTTGCGAACTTAGCGCTTTCGTTATAGGGAAGTTCCACTTGAAATATTATAAGAAAACATTGTTCACCTTCTCTGGAACTGAGCTACACCAAACTCAAGGCCAAACCCATTCTTTCAGCTCTTCCAACACGACCAATTCGATGTACATAATTGATTGTTCATCAGGCAGGGAACATTTATCACTGAAAAGTGCAATAGAATCACTTGAATCAGAAAGTTTGAATATAATCACAACAACCAAATCAACTCTGGTTATATCTAGTTTACCGATTTCCAAAATATTTGGCATATTGTTTTGTTATGATGTTGTGATGCCACGTTTTAATTAGAGCTCAGGCAAATCAATATTTTCCGAGAAAATCGAAGAGAAATCTCTATAAATCGTTCATAATTCAAGTGCCAGATTTTTTTTAGTGGAAATGAGTGTTTTGGGTGATTTCCACTCTTAGAAATACTTGGCACTGTTCCTATCTTAGCTAACCTAACCTGACCAAACCTACATATAAGTAGTTGGCACTCTTCCTATCTTAG